>PVIA01004974.1:0-125306 GCA_004024845.1 Tonatia bakeri
GCAACCAGCCCAAGGCTATAGGTATGTTAAATGACCATGCCATGGATTAGCTGCAAAGCTGCCCTGCATGTTCTTGCTCTGTGTGCCCCTTCCCCCAACTCACACCTGTGGTGGGGGGAAGAGGTAAAAAAACATCTTAGAGTCTCTGGACACCTTGAGTTCTGGGCCCCATTTCAAATGTCCATTTGGGGTCCCCCCCTTTTGGCTGCACCCTGTAACAAAGGTATCCAGGAAATATTAGAAAAATATATAGGATGTCCTCCCCACCCCCCACAGGTTTGAGTTGGGGGAAGGGACACATGGAGCAGGACCATGCAGAGCTATTTTGTACAGCCACAGCTTTGCAGCTAATCTCTGGCATGGTCATTTAACATATCTATAGCCTTTAACTGGTTTCGTAGATATGTTAAATAGCTGTGGCCATGCTTTAAGCCAGGGGGATGGAAGTGACTTCCACCCAAAATGTAACTGGGAATCAGCTCCCCCTGGTTACAGCGCCTGTGTAACCTTGGAGAAGATTGGCTCCATGCCATGGGGCCACACCTGCCCAGACTCATTGTGGCAGCCCAGTAAACCTGGAAAAATACAGGAATGCTGGGAGGTATAATGGATTGTAGGAGGAGTCAGAAATGGGGCTGCAGAAGATTGGCTCAGGGATTTAAACCCAGATGCGGCAGCTATGCAGTGGGGAAACTTGCAGCTTTGGTAAGAGAGAACCATGTGGATTAGGAAGTAGAAGAGACTTTCCTAGAATAAAAGGGATCAAATGACTCTTGCTGGTGGGCCATGAGAAGGTGCCACATGGCTTTCAATTATCTAGAGATCATGGCAGTGACACAGCTGATAGTGCCAGGCGTCCCATGGACTTCTACTTCTTTTCCTGAGATATTATACCCCAGACTAGGGCAGAGGGAGAAGGAAATACTGTGTGCATCTGTGGGTATCCTAAAGGACTTTATTTTTTTTTTTATGGAGAGATTTGTTTTTATATATATTTTTAAGATTTTTATTTATTTATTTTTAGAGAGGGAAGGGAGAGGGAGAGTGAGAGAGAGAGAGAGAAACATCAATGTGTGGTTGCTGGGGGACATGGCCTGCAACCTAGGCATGTGCCCTGACTGGGAATCGAACCTGCGATGCCTGGTTCGCAGCCCACGCTCAATCCACTGAGCTATGCCAGCCAGGACTAGGACTTTAATATTTTAATGAAGACATTAGGTTGTTGCAGAAAATAACTCACACGCGGGAGAGATGGCGGAGCACGATTCTTTATTACGCACGGGCTCAGGGGAGAAACCCAAATCCTGAGCCCCAGTCTCTAAATTTCCAGGGTTTAAATAGCCTCGGACCCCCTGCCTACGTGGCAAAGCGAGGTTACAGAAGCTAAATGCGGAAGTTAGGTCTAACTACCTTATATGGGAGACAAAGGAGTAAAGCGCGGGGTCCTAGCACAGAAGTTACAAAGTACAAAGTAGCCTAACATGGGGGTTGCCTGTCACATTCCCCTCTTCGATGCTATAAGGTGTTTTATCCCTTTAGCATCACTATATACCTGGTTATACAGATGAAGTGCTGGGGAAGGTTGCAACTGCTGATACTGGTGTTGGTACCTCTGGAGAGCTAACACTTTGGCAGCTGCCCTACGAGTTACCATGGTCTCCAGGTGTTGAACCAAGGTCCAGAGGATGCAGGGTCCCATATGCCTGACACCTCCAGGTCTAGTATCCTATGGTCCTGGATATTACTCTAGTCTGGTATACCTTCCCTCTCCAAGGGCAGAGGGATTGCTGTGGCTGAATGCAACCTGATGGCATGCCAGTGGAGGAGCTGAAAGCTGACCCTGGGAGATAGTAAGAGACCACTCTACTGCTGAGCATAATTCTATGCTCAGGAGTATTACATTTGCAGGCTGGGGCTGAGACAAGGGGCCGCATTTGTTAAGCAAAGCATACAATAAACCCAGATGCAGAGACCAAACAAAGATATTCCATTCTACAGGGGCCACAGTCACTAGTCCAATTCCTAATACTCCTGTGAAAGTGCCGATCAAAGTCAGGAACCCTGCAGAATAATAGTCTATTCTTTGCTGTCTTCTTTACTGGCTGACATCCTCTGGGACCTCAGCGTGGGTAGTCTAAGTGCAGGCTTAGTCCTCAGGTCTTCAGGATCTGCCACTGCTCTGGCCCGGCTGTAGTGGATCCAAGGGGTGATTCCTGTAACTTTAAGGGCAGTCGGGGTGGTTAGTAACACCAAATGTGGCCCAGTCCACACAGGTTGAAGTGACTTCTTTTTCTAGTTCTTTATCTATACACAACTTCCCGGTTTAAAGGAGTGTGCTGGTCACCCTCGGGGTAAGGGTCCCTGGCCCAAACCTGCCTTGTTTATCTTTCTTAAAGTTTCTCTTGGCTTCTGGAGATATTTTTTACCCTAATTTAACTTGCAACCAGAGTCCCCCTTTTGTATGCTAAGAACTGGGGGAGGTTTCCCAAAAACTAATTCATATGGAGTATATCCTGAGGGGTTAGGGGCATTTCTAACCCTAAGCAAAGCTAGCGGTAGCAACTCCATCCAAGGCAGTCTGGTTTCCTGGTAAAATTTAGCTAAGGTTTCTTTAAGAGTTCAGTTCACTGGCTCTATCTTCCCAGAACTCTGGGGTCGATAGGTAGTGTGCAGTTTACACGTGATGTTCAGAAGTTTGGCTGTTTCTTGGATTACTTGTGAGACGAAGGCCGGCCCGTTGTTACTTGCAATGGTCAGAAGCAATCCATACCTCGGGATGACCTCTCTCAGGAGGGCTCGGGTGACTTTCTGGCTTTTCTCCATCTTGGTGGGGCTCGGGTGACTTTCTGGCTTTTCTCCATCTTGGTGGGGAAAGCCTCAACTCGTCCAGAGAAGGTGCACATGGTCACCAGGGGGTATTTAAACCCTTGGCTAGGCCTGACTTCAGTAACATGATTCAGCCGGGTGCTTCAGCAGCGTGTGTGTTCCCTCCCAGCACCGTATCTGGGATGGGGCTGCCAGGAGGAGGTCGCTCACGTACTGCAGAATCATCAGGTCCGGCTCTCCCTTGGTGAGGGGCTTCAGGTTTCTTGCTAGGGCTTCCCTAAATAAGGTTGGGGAGTTCTTAAACCCCTGGGGCAGTCTAGTCCAGGTCAACTGAGTCTCGACCATAGTGTGCAGATTTTCCCATTTAAAAGGCAAAATGGGTTGGCTGGAAGGTGCCACAGGAATGCAGAAAAGGCATCCTTCAGATTAAGGCAGGTGAACCACGTTGCTGTTGGGGGAAGCTGGCTTAGGGGGTGTACAGGTTTGGGACGACTGGGTGGAGGGTGACAGCTGCTTTGTTGATGGCCCACAGATCCTGGACGGGCCAGTACTCGCTCCCATCAGGCTGCCATCATGGGTCTGGGCAGTTATGACCCCATGTCATGGAGCCAATTCTCTCCCAGCTCCTACGCAGGCACTGCAACTCGAGAGGCCCTCCCACACGGTCACACCTTAGGTGGGGAAAGTTTCTTCCCATCCCCCTGGCCCAGAGCCTGGCCACAGCTATTCAGCATACCCAAGCGACCAGGCCAAGGCTATAAGTATGTCAAATGACCACACCATGGGTCAGTTGCAAAGCTGTTGTTGCACAAAACAGCCCCGCATGTTCTCACTCTGTGTGTCTCTTTCCCTAACCTACACCTATAAGGGAAGGGGTGAGGACATCCTAAAATCTCCTGGACACCTTGAGTTCTGGACCTCATTTTAAATGTCTGTTTGGGGTTTCCCCCTTGGCTGCACCCTGTAACGATCTCTCATTTCAGGTATACACCCACTTTGGATTCTTTTAAGGGACAATGGATGAAGGTCTCATCTTCTTGTAACTACTTCCGGCTGGACATGGATGCTGTCCTACCTGCCTGTGGGTCAGGGGTGCCCTGAAGGGGAATGGGTGCAGCACAGAGGGAGTCCTTCCTGTAAAGGGAAGGACCTTACAGAATCCTGGTCAGTTGGCTGTCACCAGGAAGTCGCAGGCTCGGCGTCCAAAGGCTGGCATTACTGGACCATTGGCATCCTGGTCATATTCTGGAGGTGACAGATTTGGAAAGAGTTGGAAGGCACAATTAAATTATGTTCACTAAATGACAAAGGCAGGGACTTACGTAAGGAATGGCTTATCAGGAGGAAGGTGTACAAGGCATGCTACACCTGTCCAAAACCCTTGTGTCCCACTATACTTTATTCAGGCAGAGGGGAATACATTAAGATTTCCCTCCTTTCAGATATCTGAACTCTCCTGTCCAAGCTATCAAGACAGAAAAGGGAAAATCAGTTCTAAAGTGAAGCCTACAGACTGCCCAAATCCTCTACCAACCCAACCACTCAGTTCAGCCAAACTGTTGAGTTTCAGGGGGCGATGATGAGAATGGGCTCCTTAAGCGAGGTTTATATTCATTTACTCATTCAACCGATCACTCAGGTAATGAAGTCATAGGTATATGCCTATGAAAACAGAACATACAGGTTAATTTATATAACAATCCCTAAACCAGTCTCTTTGCCTCCAAGACTGTCTTTTGGGAAGACATTCAGTTGCAAGGCTCTTCCTGCAATGACATTTAGCAAATTGTACATCTTTGGTGATATTACAAACCCAGTTCTAACTTTCAAATGAAAACAGACTTTCAAGACAGTCAGTTACACTATTCTGATATCCAATACTGAGCATTGTGATTTTCTTTGAACTATAATTTTTCTCCTTAAAATCACCCTCACTATTATTAAAGGGACTACTTTGAGTCCCACTTTTCATTTTAACTGTTTGTTTGCATAAACACACCAAAAGCAGCCTGGATTACTTATGATTTTTAAGTTTGCTTTGCTGGAACTCACACAGGGAAGCTTTAGGTTGACTTCTCAGTCTGCTCTTTGGGGCACAGAAGCAGAACCACACATCTGCCATCCAGCTTCGCCTGTACCAGCTGTTTCACTCAAATTCGTGAGGCTTCCATTGTGCTTACAGGTTCTTTTCTGGCCATCTTTCACGAAAGCAACTTTCATTCCTTCCCTGGAAAGACTGCCATGAACCGCACAACCAACCAAAGTACTAGGCTTTTCTTGTGGGCTTCTGCTAGCTTCACAAGTCAATCCTAGTTCCACAGGGCTTTCTGGTGATGACCAGAACCCAGACGTGCCTCCTACAAGCGTGACATTCCAGTTAAAGTCTTCATTAACAAAAACACTTAACAACTGATCTTATTGGTTTTATGCAAAGAAGCTTTATGCCATCACTCATTCCTTCAGAATGCCAAATTCTGGAGCAATCAGGTAGGGAGAAAAATACAAATCATGAAGGAAAATCCTTTCCCTTCTGATATCCACTGGGCTTCTTAAAACTTTTACTTTCACAGACTTTCTCCAACATTCAAAAACCTTCTATTCTTTCTTTCATATACCTTCTGATATCCACCAAGATTGCATCTCCATGCCTTATACCTTCAATTATTAACTAACACCACATAATTCTTTCCTAAAACTTTCACTTTTCCATTTATCTTTATAGTTTCTTACAGACTTCCTTTATTTTCATATCTTATAGTTTTGCATTTACTTTCCTAGAGTGGGAAGTTTCAACTTTCCCTGGAATCTTCAATTTCCTTTTTCAGAGCAGATACAGAATTTCAGAACAATATACAGGTGGAGGCATTCTCTTGCACCAATGTGTCCATCGGTGCCTCAGAGACATGCTCCTTCAGGACCGGTCTCTTGGCAGAGACATGCCCCTTTGCCTCTGGCTGAAGTACTTGTCAGCCCCAAATGAATGACCTTTCCTGGGTCCCGAGTGGCAAAGACATTCTCCCCAACCGGTTACAGGCGACCTTAACAGGTCTTCAGGTGACCTTAAACAGGTCTTCAGATACAGGTTTCTCTGATCAGAAACAAAACCAATGTTAGAAATTTTCTCTTTTCCCACAAAACCAGAAAACAAATAGTTCAGGTTTCTTTACTCCAGGTTTAAAACTTTCACATCCTTTATACATAATTTTTACTTATCTAGATTTGACCATCAAGTTCTTTTAGCCCTGGTTCCTTTCCCACATTGGGAAGGGCTGTACTTAAACTTAGTACTTGGCAGCTAAAAGTCCCGAGATTTATACTTTCATGACATGACAAACACTGTTTCCCTGTACCGAGGTTTGTTATCTATTCCCGGAAGAGGAATTTCAAGCCTTCCTCTGGAGTGCAGGTCCCACTTTCCCTTTGCAATGTGGGCACTCACTCCTCCAGTGCCCCTCCCACCTGCAGAGGGACAGAAGTGGTGCGGGCCCCGGCCACCTGCAAGGGAGGGGGATCCGTGGTGGGCCCCACTTCTTGGGGAGGCCGAGCTCCCGCTGCTGCCTCTCGGGGGTCTGAGAGCACCCAGCAGCAAGGCCAGGCTGGGACTGCCGGGGGCACAGCCTTGGACGGGAAGACCCGTGCTGGTCCGGGGTGAGAGAGGCCCGGCCCCGCCGTGCCCTGCGCGTGCGCCGGCACCCTGCTGGGCTCCCCTGGCTCGGCCGCCACTGGAGCCCCACCCTCTGGGCTCAGAGATTTAATGAGGTTTATCTCCTCATTCTCTCTTCTTCTTGTGATTTACTATCAAGGAGGGGTTCTGAGGCAACTTTTCTCTTCCCACAGTTCACACCGCTGGCAACACTGTTTCAGCCCAGCAACTATGCAGTAACTCAAAGAGCCACTCACCGGCCATCTCTATCTGAACCAGTTACACAGAGAACCTGACTGGTGCAGTCAGTGCCCACTCAGCTCACAGCCCGTACTCTGAAGAGATTAGCCTGGCACCTTGCCCAGTTCCAAGCAGGTGAAGCCCGAGCGCTCCGGGCTGTCCAAAATGGTGGCGACTGTGTGCGCTAGAGCCATCCAAGATGGCGGCACCCTGAGCGCCAGGCCGTTCAAGATGGTGGAAACTCTCACGTGACCCATTGTCTAAGACGGCGAGGGCACTAGCCTGGCTCATCCTCCATTTTGCCCAAAATGGCGCTTCCCAAAATGGCACTTCCTGGTGACTATCAGTGAACTCCTCCTCCTATGTCTTGCACACAGCCCATAGTCTGAAGAGATGGCGCCCGCACGCACCGGGGCGCACAAAATGGCGGCGACCATGCATACCAGAGTCACACACACGGACACTCTCCACTCACACTTCCAGTTTAAACAGTCCCCCCGAACATAGGGTCAGGTCCGATCCAAAAGTATTTAGCTCGGACATTCAGATTGACCAGGTTACAGCTGATCAGGCCCCGGTTCCGGTTCGGTCTGGCCCCCAGCGTACGTACAGATTCTGATTTGGCGCCTCTTTCAGTTCATGGTCTGTCCTTCCCCTTCTGCCCAGGTCTGGGAACGGCTGGGGATGCGGCAGGAGAGCCTCTGCTTGGGGGGGGAGGGGGCCCGGCCCTCCCCTAAGTAGAGCTCCCTGTCCGAGTCCCGGCCATCTTCACCGGAGGCAAGATGCCTGCTCGCATGAGTTGTTTCCCGATCAGGGAACCAAAATGTTGCAGAAAATAACTCACACGCAGGAGAGATGGCGGAGCACGATTCTTTATTACACACGGGCTCAGGGGAGAAACCCAAATCCTGAGCCCCGATCTCTAACTTTCCGGGGTTTAAATAGCCTCGGACCCCCTGCCTACGTGGCAAAGCGAGGTTACAGAAGCTAAAGGCGGAAGTTAGGTCTGACTCCCTTACATGGGAGACAAAGGAGCAAAGCACGGGGTCCTAGCACAGAAGTTACAAAGTACAAAGTAGCCTAACATGGGGGTTGCCTGCCACAAGGTCACTACTCTAAGTCCATATAGCTTTAAATAAACAGTTCCTTTCCTTTTCACAAATCTCTGGCATTGAGAGACATCTTTCCTCTGGCAGTGGACATAGTAAACCTAGTGAGGGGGTCTTTTCGGTAATAGTATATCATACACCTACCTTGAGTCTGTTCTGTAGCAACTATGGACCCACAAATTTGTTCCAGAGAAGGTGACAGAGGTCAGAACATTCCCCACCTTTTGCTGAAACAGTTGACAACTATCTTTAAAGGGGCTTGACTGAGGTTATGACTAAACAGACCAGTGGAGGGAGGGCAAAATACTATTACCAAATGGACCCCCCTTTTCCCAGGGTGCCCCTGTACTAGGTTCACCTTGCCCACTGCCAGGAAATTATAGCTCTCAATGCCAGAGATTGGTGAAAAGGAAAGGAATTATTTATTCAAAAGTTATACAGACTTAAGAGTAATGACTTAATGTCTTCATTAAAATACTAAAGTCCTTTAGGATACCCAGAGATGCACAGTCTTCCTTCTCTCTCTGCCCTAGTCTGGAGTACTGTATCTCAGGAAAATAAATAGAAGTTAGTGGCTCAGGTAGCCCCCCCATTCTTCCCAGTAATCTGTGCTCGGCTGGCAGGCCTCCCTCAGTTCCCAGCACCGTTAGCTGTGTCACTGCTGCGATTTCCAGTTCTTAATCCAAACCCATGTAGCACCTTCTCCTGGCCCACCAGCAACATTCCTTTCACCCCTTTCCTTCTCATAGCATCTCTCCTGCCTGTTTCCAAACTGCTAAGAAGTCTGCATTGCTGCTACATCTTGCTTTCTGGCTTCCTAAACTGTGTGGCAAAGGGAGCCCCATAGTCATGTGATTCTCCCTCTTGCCAAAGCTTCATGGGTCCCCCCTTCAGTATGGCTGCCTCACCTTGGTTTAAATCCCAGCACCAACCTTCCTCTGCAGCCCCATTTTCAACTCCTCCCACAACTGGCTACACCTGCCAACATTCCCAAATTTTTTTCAGTGTTTCTGGGCAGCCATAAGTCTGGGCAGGCATAGCCCATGGTGTGGAACCAATCATCTCCAAGCTCTTACGCAGGCACTGTAACCAGGGGGAGTTGCCTACCAGTTATGTCTTGAGATGGAAGTCACTCCCATCTCCTTAGCTCAAAGCATGGCCACAGCTATTTAACATATCCATGAAACCAGTTAAAAGTTATACATATGTTAAATGACCATTCCTGAGGTTATTTGCGACTGTTGCTATGCAGAATAACTCTCAATGGCCCTGCTCCATGTGTCCTATCTCCCAGTTTAGACTTGTGGGGGTGAGGATGTCCTGTATTTTTAATATTTCCTGGACACCCTGAGTTATGGACCCCATTACAAATCCCTCTCTTGGGGGACCCCTGGCTGCACCCTGTTACAAGGCCACATGAAAACCCACCCAGGTCCCCTCACCCTAACCCCTTGCAAAGTAAGCTATACCAGCTCCACAGACCAGGGCCATGTGGATCATCTCTGAATCCCAGTTATCCCTGAAAATAATGCCTGGAGATTGCACAGTGATGTGCACAATTAGGCACTGAAACCCTCAGAGTGAGCTTGGGCTCTGGGTAGCCTACTATTTTCATTTCAGGGAGAACAAAGCATCAGAATATAGTACAGCCTGGAGAGAGAAAGGAGCCTGGGTCTCTGTAGATCCTACTATGTGCCAAGGGCTTTATAGACATTATCTCATTGAATCCTCAGGAAAAAGAAACTCACTCAAGATCACACCAGCAAGTGGCAGATCCTGAATTCAAATCCAAATCTTCCAATTCTGATGATCTCAGATTTCTTGGTTCTTCTTAGGAAGCAATCCATTTATAATCCTGAAGTGACCCAGACAAAGCAAGACATTTGACTCTACAATTTTAACTCCAGCAACACTTTGACCAAATTGCCTGGAGGGGAGAGAAATTTGTTTAAAATAGGGAACCCAAAATACAATAGGTAAAACAGCATAGATAAAAATTTTAATTGACTAAAGAAATGGATGAATTAGTAATGATAACAATGATTCCTAAAGAAAACTCGCAGAGGTAGAAGTTATAGTGGCAAAATTTGATGACTTTTAAATCCCAATGGAAAAAATCAAATCTTTGTTGATAAATTTACATGGAAAATAACTTATTCTGTGAAGGTACTTTTAATTAAAATAAAGAGCCAGATGGAATTGACATGTGAGGGACAGAATGTCATTCCCCAGAGTGACCAGACAGTGGCAGCAAATACCAGTAATAAAATCATCCAGCCGGTGGTCTTCAAAGTGTAACCTCTGAACCAAACAGCCTGTTCTGGGAAGATGTAAGATACAAAATTTCAGGCAAAGCCAAACAAAGCCCTGCTGGGAACTTGCTAGAAGTACAAATCCAAACCCACTGAATCAGAAACTGCCAGTGGTAGGGTCTGTACTCTGCATCTTATCAAGCCCTTCAGGTGGCTCCGATGCCCGCCCCGGAAACCCTGCAGCCAAGCACTGGTCAGTTCTCTCCAAAAGAAGCAGCTGCTACTGTAAGAGTTGATTACATGTTCCTTTATTTTGCCAAACAGCTTCTGCTTAGCCATTAAACTGCATTTTTGAAAGAAATAAAGCACAGCAGACTCTGTCAGACCAGGTGACCTGCTTTAAACCTGGTGCCAACTCTGAAACAGTAATGGGTGGGTCAGAGTCCTGTGTCTGCGAGAACAGCTCCCAGTGTGGCCATCTCATTGCCACTGTCCTGGTCTTGGCAATGTGGCTGCCCTGACTCAGGCCCAACCCTCCTCTCCTGCCTCAGTGCTTCTCATACTGGTAACCTGGACATGGAATTTTTCTTTGTTTGGGTCTCCTCTTGGAAAGGAACCCTGTGATCAATCCAGGGAATAGGATCTGCAGTTCCGAGCCTTCACTCTCCCTAGTCTTGGTGCTAGAGGTAAAACTTTTTACACCATGGAGCTTTCTCTTTCCATAGTTCCTCAATTGGTAAATTAGAGGGAAAGTCCAGACCTGTTCTCATACTCTACCAGTTCTGTCCTGGTTTCTTCTATGAAAGCCTGGGCCATTCCCACAGTCACGCTAGGAGGGTATCCCTCCAGCAATGACTGGAGGCAGGTGAGTAGATAAAGATGCTGTTGCCTACAGAGCCTTGAAATAAAGTCTGGGCACAGCAGCTGAAAGAGCATGGGCTCCAGAAGAAGACAGAATGGCTCCAGTCTCAGCTCTGACACTTTCTACAGGGTCTGCACAAATCACCAAGCCTTACCACACCTCAATTTCTGTATCTGTATGATGCAGCTAAAACTACATTTGTCACAGGATTGCTAAACTATCAAGCACATCAATGTCTGGCATGGTGCATAATATCTAGTAGGCTTTCAGCACATGGAGATGATCTTTTCCTTCAGAAAGTAGTGAGTCTGTGTCTAGTGGTATGTGAGTTGAGACTGTTGCCCATTTTGTCAGACATTGTAGAGCAGAGGCTGCAAGCTGAAATGCCTGCAGGCGGTGCTAGACACTAATAGACATGGCTGCCATAGCTAGATGGGGTCTGTAAGAAGCTGGCAACAGCATGTTCTGCTGAAGGGGAAGTTGTTGCTCTGCCCAGTAAGCTGTCACCAAGTGGAAAAGAGGGCCCTGATTCATCAGACTTTCTTGTTTTTCAATAGAAATTGAGATGCTTACATGAAGCCCAGGCTATAGCCTACCACCTGAGGACAACAGATGGGATCCATACCCCAGGTCACTTAGAGGTATGGCAAGCTGAAACCATCACCTTTGGAGGCTTTACAGGGAGCCACAAAAGGAGGGAAGAACCTGGTCCCTGATCAGTATACCTGGCTTTGCATCTTGGCTCCCATGCTCACCAATTGTGAGGTCTTGAACACCATGATTATCAACAATGAGCCTCTTTTCCATCTGTAAAATGTGGCTAGTAATCACACCTACTTTTCCATTTCCAGTCTTAGTGAGGATTAAGTGAAAGGACTTTGAACTTGGATATGAGGTATTCCTGTTAATCAATGATAATAAGCCCCATTTGATAAAGACCGCTAGGGATGTGCCATTATAGCCCAACAAAGTTAGGTTTATGAACTTGCTGAAGCAAGGGAGACTGCACAGCTGGCAGTGGTGGGCCTCCTACCAGAGGAGTGACAAGGCTACTGAAATATTTTGGGGAAGGGCAGAATATAGGAACAAATTTAGATGAAGGAGTATTTGACACAGTCAAGACAGAGCAAGGTTGTATGTGAAGGGGATATATGCTGAGAGATAGATCCAGGGTTGTACTTCCTCAGAAACTACAGAGATAAGATTGTATGAGATTCGTGTCTGGAGCTCTGCACCTGGGTTACAGATGGGGACTGGTGTTCTGATCAACCATGAGCCCCTCTATGATGACTGGGGTGTCTCATTTCTGGCCCTCTTTGATTTTAGGAAGCAAGTTTCTCAGCAGCACAGCCTACTTGTTCTTACGGGTGTGGCGTGTTAGCAGTGGTAGGTGCCTCTCCAGTGCTGCACAGGCTAAGAGCCTATTGTTGGAACCACATTGCCTGCTCTTGAGCCACAGCTCTGCCACTTCCTACCTCTGTAATCTCTGCTCACTTAACCTCTCAGAACCTGTTTGTTTGGGGACAAGTACAGACCCACAATCCCTAACTAGCAATTCCAAAATCTAAAAAGCGATAAAAACTAAAAGATTTTTTTTGTAACTCATGGGATGATAAAACTTGTCTCTACCTAATTCATTTGTTTACAAAATCTGCCTGAACTGACATGAGTCTATTTATGGTCTATTAATTTTGCAAAGGGTGAAGATTTGTATATTTCTCTGAAAATATTGATGTATTTGATTATGGGGCTCTCCCTCAAACCCTCCTGAGGAATTATAAAATATACAGTATATGCACCATCTTATTTTCCTAAAATATGAAAAATTTCCAATTCCCAAAACTATACAGCCCAGGGTTTCAGGTAAGGATTTGCACACCTTTGGTATCTAGCACCCAAGATACTTGGAGGAATAAATGTGGGGCCATGTGGAAAATTTCTCTTTCCAGAGCAGATGGCAAGTAGCCAGCAATGCCAGCCATTAGGATTGCAGCACCATGCTATTCATACCATTCCTCCCTCCCCAGGAGCTCCTTCCTAGGCCCCCCCCCCCCTTCATCAGGGATTCTGGGTGTTTTGCCATCTCCCCAACCCTCCATGCCTCCTCTGGGCATCTCCAGTTTTGAAGCTGTCTTCTCAGGTGTAAGCTTCCCTTCTTAAGACACACTTCTTACCAGATATGGCTCTCCCTTCTACCAGGACATCCTTCAATCCTGTCCTTCATCTCACCTCTGAGCCTTCAGCCTGGTCTCCCAAATTCAGGAGCAAACCCAAACTAATGCTTTGCTTGATAGCTTTCTTTATCCTACCCCAGATCTTCACACCCAACTACTGATGCTAAAGGGCTGACTAGAAGGGATGGCCTCATATGGGATTTAATGGGTCACCATCTTTCCCATCATTCAGTGGCAGGACCTGCTGGCCCAGTACCATGGAATGTGATGTATGGCTTACTCAGAATGTGGGAGGCATGGGGGCTTTCCAGCAACTTCTGGTTGTCTCCTGGGATTTCCAGGCCTCCTTAACAAGCCATTCGGAGACCCTCTGTGCCTCCTTTACTTCCTGTGTGGCTGCCAAGGACACCACCTTGCCAGGTGAGTGAAACTGATCTTGTTCTTTCTTTCAGAAAGCCCGGGGCCAATGGGTGTGAGTGGTGGTCTTTACCCATGAGATGTGGTTTCTGCTTTTCACCAAAACAGAGCATACCCAGGCTTCATACCTTGGCAGCTTTCAGTTCCACTGGGGCCAGGCCCTGACAGCACCCTTCTAAAGGGATGTGGCTGGCTCCCTGAGGACTCGGCCTTTCAAGCCTACAGTCTCGAGCAATGTGGGGAGAGTTCAGGAATTGAGGACTGACTGCCACAAGCCCTAGAAAACAAGGGTGCAGATCCCCCAGGCACAGGAGCTATGGGAACAATCTCAGTCAATGGCTTTATTGAGATCCTGGATAAAATGACCAGTAACTGTGGGGTCATAGGTCAGTCTTCCTGGGCTGAGGTTACAGCTCAGGTCACTTGGATCATGTCCTGGCACATTCACAATCCAGCAGTGGATAGATGCCATTCGTTCTCCCCTTTCTATTTCTCTTCTCAAAGTTACACATCATAAGCTCCACTTACCCCTTCCTTCCTTACCTGATGCTATGGACAAGGAACTCCTCCACGTTACCCACTTCCCTCAAACACACCTCTACCTCTGGGATTTCCTAAATCCTGACTTTCCCCAAGTTAGGTTACAGGGTAACCCCTGGGGGTTAATTCAGTAGCCCCTCAAGGGCCTTGGAGTGCCAGCTCCTAACACCTCCGGGATCCCCTCCTGAGGACCCCTCAAGATCCACATCAAAGGGACCATGTATTTAGCTTTTGCTGCAAGTCATGCACTGTCACCCAAACTGCAGCTGAGACAAAGAATGGCCCAGAGGTCTCCCTTGCATTAACATACAGTTGAGGGTGAGATTCTCCTCCTTCCAGCCCTCCCCCAGGAACAGCAAAGGGGTCAGACACTGGGAGGTACCCTTTTCTGCCCCATCCTCTCAGTAGTATCCTTGGCCCCTCTGTCCACTCCAGCCCAGCAGCCAGTGCTGGGTCCTTGGGTGGCTGGCTTATCCCCTCTTTCTAGCTGACATTCAACTCTGTAACTTGACCTTGTTTCCCTTTCCATGTGCCCTCTTAGGACATCATCTGTTCCAGGGAGGGGAGACAGATAGTAAACTTAATCTATGAACTATGCATATGGAGACACACACACTGGAGAAAATAATAAGCAGCTAAGGAGGATGAGAAGTACTGGGTACAATTTTACGCAAGGTGGTCTAGGAAGGCTTTATTGACAAGAGCAGCTAAGAGGGAGATGAGGAAATGAGACCTGCAGGAGGATCACTTTCCAGGCAGAGGGGAGAGCAGGTACAAAGTGCCCAGTGGGTGGAACCAGCATGCTAGGACCTGCCCTTGGGCCATGAGGGTGGGTCTAGATCAGAGCACCTGGAGGTCCCAAGATTGGTGTGACACTGACTTCTAATCCTCAAAAGACAGGAATTAAATGAGATGGCACTGATCCCCATTAGCTCATTGTTTTTTTTTTTTAAGGTAATAACCCTGGATGCTGTAGGGGTTGGGGAAGTGGGAGAGAAGAACCTTCATAGCTAGCAATAATGGAATCTGGAATCATGCTTTTAGAAAGCCATTTGGCTTTATGCATTAAGAGATGTGAAATGATCCTACTCTTTGGACCAGTCTTTCTACATCTTGAACTCTTAAGAAAACTCTCAAACATGGCAATCCTTATGTAGTTCCCTTCAATACCTATGGAAAGCTAGTTGGCTCCCCAGGGCCTGCCACATTGCCCCTCCAGTGCCAGAGCTATGCACTCCAGTGCCCCATCCCACAACTGGCCCCTGCTCTGGCCTCCCACCTGGAGCACCTGTCATGGTATGTGATCTTCATCTTCTCCTCTCAGCCAGATTTCACACCCTGCTCAGAAAATGTTCTCATCCTCAGCCTTTCAATAAACATTAATGACTGATCCTGTGCCAGTTGCCTCTCTCCATCCTTCCTACCGAGGTTTGAAGCTAGGCCAGCCTCTCACCTCCACCATGAATAAAGGGTGTCATCTGGTGGTCCTCCATATGGGATATAGTCTAGGCTCTTCCTGGGCCCCCTGGGAGTGCTCAGGGGATCCCATCTCTCACTAGGGATGGCTGAGAAGGGCTACTCAAGGACAGTTTTGGCCCTGCTGTTCTCCCTCCTGACAAACACTAGGGAGTGAATAGAGGTTTTGAGCTCATCAACTGTGCAGACTAAACAGTCCATCCATAAGGGAGGCTGGAATTTGCTCAATATCTGGGGTGAGATGAAAAAAATGTTCCAGATCATACAGTTTGATACCAAAGCATCCAAGAAATACAAGTGAGAAAATGGCAATGGTCCACCTGTCACTTGTTCGTTTGCAAACCCAGGGAGGGATGATCCACTTTGTGCCAGCCTAGCCAGGCATGGAGCTCCCACAGATGGTCAACCACCCCACTGGGGTCTCACAGTCCACAAGAGACAAAGATATTCCTTATGAGGGATGTGGACACGTGTCATCAAGTATTAGTTTGAAACTAGCTTTAAATGAAATTTAATTAGTAGCATCTTAATTTCCTGGAGAAACAATGCTGTAGTTAGTCCTAACACTCAAAGCTGATCATGTGCCCTGAGTCAAAGTGCCCTGCCACTGACCTTCCCCAAGGCTGCCACCCACAACTGCTAGGTCCCCACATACCTATGGATAGAAGAGGACCACACCTGCATTCACATCTCCAGGTAGGAAGACTATATTCTTGCTTGTGTTACCATCTGGAGCCCCAAGACTATTCAGGGTTTACCCTCCCCAGCTCAACCTTGAGTTGGACCTCTGTAGATATGGAGCTTCATGTGGCTAGTATTTCCAGAGTTAGGGTCAGTCAGGGTGTCCTGAGCCACCTGCCCACACCCCAAATGATCAGTTCTTTCCATCAAGGTACAGAATTTTTTTCTCCAGAACCTCTCATGACATCACCAATATTTGGGGGATCAGAATCCCCACCTTGCTGGCTCAGACTTTCTCCCTGAAACCTCCTCTCAGGGCTTCATCTTATCATGCATCTATAGGGCAGGCCTCTGGAGTTCTTCAGATATGTTTTAGCATCTTTTTCCTCAATAAGAAAGGGTCAGAATCCAGTCACTTGCTTTCTTAAGAACACCTTCAAAAAGAGACACATTTTATTTGTTCCACATGTGCCAGGCACAGTGCTGGGTGCCAGGGACATGGTGGTGACAGAACTGAGAGGATTACAGTTCATGCATGTGAAGCATTGGCTATCATCAGAGCACAATCACAGGCAGGATTAGGGGTGTCATTATCCTGAAGTTTTCCATCCTGCCTGTGCATCTGCCACCACTCCCAATACCCCTGTTCTGCCTGGTCTCAGACTCATTCCCTGAGTACAGACTGCAGGTGAGAAGAGGATGCTTCAGTTCAGCAACAGCTGTAGCTAGACACTGGAGGGGTGGAGGGATGCTCCAGCTCTTTCTTTCCTGCTGACCACTTGCCACAGGTGTGTAGGGAGCGGGAAGCCAGCCCTGCAGTGGGCTCAGGATGGCCTCCTGTCTTACAGAGTCACCCAGCCCCTCCAGCCCTGACCTATTATCAAAGCCATATTTGTGGGTGTGGGAGCACAGGCTCTGGAGTCACTTGCCAGGGGCAGACCCCAGCTCTGTCACTTGCTAGCTATACTATCTGGAATGAATGACTTCATATCTCTGTGTTTCTGTCTCATCAATACAAATGGGAGAAGATAATAGTATCAACATAATAACGTTGTGTGAGGAATAAGTAAGCCAGTGCCAAGCTTTCCAAGCTGTATGTGACCAACCATTTGTTGGTTATAAAACCAAGTTAGTTGGATGTAACCAGCCTTTAATTTAAATACAGTGGAAACAAGAGTATGCCTTGCTTTGAGGGGTTTGGTACACACATCTATATGTGCATGTGTCACAAACTGTTCCCAGATGCTTTTCCACCTGTGAAGCCCTATTTTGGGGCCTAGAAGATAGTAGATGGATTAAATATATGCCAAGATAGGGAGAAGACATGAATGAAAACCCAACAATCCCTCCTGGGATGCCAGGATAGAAGTATGTGCACATACTCCAGGATGCAGGGAAAGAGAACATGGACAACAGTAGAACTGGGCATGACAGGACCCAGGTATCCTAGACAAGCAGCTGTGCACATGTAGCAGGTAGTGCTGGGAGAGGTGGCATAGGGAGGAGCTGGGATCACATACCAAAGACTTTGAAAGCCATGGTTAGTTTATGATCTTGACTGTAGGCAATGGAAATTGAAAGGAAGAGGATAACTGATTGAACAAATATCCATTGAGTGCCTACTATGGGGAAGATTTAACTGTTTAAAAGTTGAATGTGAGAGCAATTAAGGGGTCAAGAGCTGTTGACAATAGTGGAAGCAGGGAGATCTACCAAGATCTGCAATAATCCTAGCAAGAGATGTAATAAGGGGACTTCTGGTCAAGATGGTGACATACGTAAACACAGCTTGCCCCCTCACACAACCACATAAAAATTACAACTAAAATATAGAACAACTATCAATCAGAACTGTCAGAAATCAAGTTGAATGAAAATCTGATGACTGCAGAATTAAAGAAACCACATACATTCAGGTTGGTAGGAGGGGTGGAGATGTGGAATGGGCTGGTCCCTCATCCAAGTATGCTGGATAAAAATTTGGAAGGGATATCTCAGGAATGAGGAGTCCCAGCCCCACATCATACCCCCCAGCCCAGGATTCCAGTGTCAGGAAGATAAGTGCCCATCAGTTCTGGCTGCAAAAACCAGCAGGGATTGAGTCAGTGGAAGAAACTTCTGGAGTCTCAAGCAGTTTCTCTCCAAGAATACACACACAACCTATTCAGACTCACTCCATGTGAGCTCTAGCACCAGGGTAGTAGCTTGAAAGTTACCAGTGGCATAGAGGAAGAAATTGAAGTATCTGGCATCAAGGAGAGAGTTGGGAGACAGTTTTCTCCCAGACAGAAAGGTGGGCAGAGACCATTGTCCCTTTTCTGAACATTCTTCCCACAACCACAGAGCTGGCAGGAAGGTGCCATATCTGAGACTCCATCAACCTGGCTGACACTGGTTACCCCAAACTGGAGGTCCCCAGAGATTCTGTCCCACCCAGTTTACAGGGCCACCCAAGCTGCTTTTCCATGTGAATGCCAGTCTTGGCTCATGCTTCACAACTTCCTAAATCCTCTCATACAAGCAACAGTCAACATCAGTGAGCACTCAGCCCCTGTACCTCTTGCTAAGTGGCCCCAAGCTTGGCACTAGCAGCAACCAGCCTAGATTCACATCTTGCCTTCACTTGGGAATCTCTAAGCCCAGCACAAGTAAGAGCCATCTCAGATTAGTTTATAGATCAAGAGGGTGGCCCTGGGAAAAAAAACCACAGGTAGGGGTTGACCTTGGCTTGCATCACCCAGGAAACCCCAGAGCCCGCACACCCAGCAGATAGCTACAGACACATTGGAGCACCACCACCATGCCCCTGCACAGCTGATCCTCCATGGAGGGCAGAGGTTTGTGGTCACAGGTCACAGCCAGTGCCTGCAGTTGGCTGGTCTGAGTAAATCCCTCCTATTGACCTGCCAACAGCAATCAAGGCCCAACTACAAGAGGAAAGTGTAGTCAGTCCACATAAGGGTGCATCTCGAGTACCCAGGTTGGGTGATAGGGGAGGCTGTGTCACTGGATCCTATAGGACACCTACTACATTAAGCCTTGCTACTGAGACAGGGAGTCATAGCAGCTATACTTAATGAATACATAGAAATGAACACAAGGAGGCTGCTAAAATGAGGAAACAAAGAAGCATGGCTCAAATGAAAGAACAGATCAAAACTTCAGAAAAAGAACTAAACAAAATGGAGATAAACAATCTATCAGATGCAGAGTTCAAAACTCTGGTTATGAGAATGCTCAAAGAACTTACCGAGGATCTCAACAGCATAAAAAAGATCTGGTCAGAAACAAAGGATTCACTAATGAAATAAAGAACAATTTACAGGGAAACAACAGTAGAATGGATGAAGCTGAGAATCAAATCAATGATTTGGCATATAAAGAAGCAAAACAAACAAAAACAATAAGAACAACAAGGAGAAAAAAGAATCCAAAAAAAATTAGGATAGTGTAAGCAGCCTCTGAAACAACTTCAAACATTCCAACATTTGCATTGTAGGAGTGCCAAAAGGAGAAAAGAAAGAGCAAGGAACGGGAAATCTATTTAAAAAAATAATAAAAAACACTTCCCTAATTTGGTGAAAGAAATAGACATGCAAGTCCCTGAAGCAGACTGGACTTCCCTGAAGTCCCTGAAGATGGATGCAAATAGGCCCACTCCAGGACACATCATAATTAAAATGCCAAAGGTGAAAGATAAAGAGAGATTCTATTTTTTTCTATTTTCATAAGAAACACCTTTCATTTATTTTTAAAATTATTTTATTCTTCAAGTACTGTTGTCTGCTTTTATCCTCCCACTACTCCCCCACCAACTCCAGCCATCCCCACCTACCTCTCCTGATTCCACCCCTCCTCCCTTAGTTTTGTCCATGTGTCCTTTATACTTGTTCCTGAAACCTCCCCCTTTCCCCGTGCCATTATCCCCTACCACCTCCTCACTGGTTACTGTCAGATTATTCTTAATTTCAGTGTCTCTGGTTATATTTTGCTTGCTGGTTTGTTTTGTTGATTAGGTTCCTGTTAAAGGTGAGATCATAAGGTATTTGTCTTTCACTGCCTGGCTTATTTCACTTAGCATAATGCTCTCCAGTTCCATCCACACTGTTGCAAAGGGGAGGAGCTTCTTTCTTTCTGCTGCATAGAATTCCGTTGTGTAAATGTACCATAGTTTTTTATCCATTCATTTACTGATGGGCATCTAGGTTGCTTCCAACACTTGGCTATTTAGTAAATTCTGCTGCTCTGAACATTGAGGTGCATAGGTTCTTTTGAATTGGTATTTCAGGGTCCTTAGGATATAGTCCCAGCAGTGGAGTTGCTGGGTCGAAAAGTGGATCCATTTTTAGTTTTCTGAGGAAATTCCACACTGTTTTCCACAGTGGCTGCACCAGTCTGCATTCCCACCAACAGTGCACTAGTGTCCCCTTTTCTCCACAACCTCTCCAACACTTGTTGTTTGTTGATTTGCTTATGATGCCCATTCTGACTGGTGTGAAGTGGTATCTCACATTGGTTTAAATTTGCATCTCTCTGATGGCTAGTGATGCTGAGCATCTTTTCATATGTCTCTGGGCCCTGTGTATGTCCTCCTTGGAGAAGTGTCTGCTCAAGTCTTTGGCTTATATTAATTGACCATAGACACTTGGATTTATTTATGGGCTCTCTTTTCTGTTCCATTAGTCCATGTGTCTGTTCTTATGCCAGTACCAGGCTGTTTTGATGGCAGTGGCCTTGCAATACGGTTTGATACCAGGTATTCTGATCCCTCCTACTTTGTTCTTCTTTCTCAAAATTGCTGCAGCTATTTGGGGTCATTTAGGGTTCCATATAAATTTTTGAAATGTTTTTGCTATATCTGTGAAATATGTCATTAGTACTGTAATAGGGATTGTGTTGAGTCTATAAATTGCTTTGGGCAGTATGGACATTTTGATGATGTTAATTCTTCTCATCCATGAGCATGGTACTTGCTTCCATTTGCTTGTGTCTTCCTTAATTTCTTTCTTCAGTGTTGTACTAAAGAGAGAATATTAAAATCAGCAGGAAAAAAACAGACAATTACTTACAAAAGAGTTCCCATAAGACTGTCAGCTGATTTCTCAAAAGAAACTCTGCAGACTAGAAACAACTAGCAAGAAATATTCAAAGTCATGAAAAGCAGGGACCTACAACCAAGATTGCTCTACCCAGCAAAGATATCATTTAGATTCAGTGGGCAGATAAAGAACTTCCCAGACAAGAAAAAACTAAAGGAGTTCATCATCATCAAACCATTATTATATGACATGTTAAAGGAACTTATTTAAGAAACATAAGAATACAAAAACTATGAACAATAAAATGGCAAGAAATACATATTTGTCAATAATTGAATGTGAAAAACAAACTAAGCAAACAAGAAGAACAGAGAAAAATCATGGATATGAATAGTGTTTTGATGGTTGCCAGGTGAGGGGGGTTTGTGGGGAATGGATGAAGAGGTGAGGTTGTTAAGTAGAAATAGGTAGTTACAGAATAGTCATGGTGATGTAAAGTACAGTATAGAAAATGGAGTAGCCAAAGAACTTATATACATGACACATGGACATGAGCAATGGTGGGGGAATGCCTGAGGGAGTATGGGGTACTTAGTGGAGAGGGGCCAAGAGGGAAAATTGGGACAACTGTAATAGCATAATCAATAAAATATAATTTTAAAAAAGAGAGATGTAATAAGGACAGGTAAGAATGTCTGAAGAAGGAAGAAATAGGTATAACTTTTTTACCTGGGGCTGGATGCAGCCATGATCCTGTACACAGATTGCAGGGGGGAAGACTGGGGCTTTGAATGCCACAGAGGGATCCCACAGATATCCAAAACATGAATGCCACATGGACAATTGTATAAACCTGTGGGCCCGATCAGACAAGCAGGTGATCTTGGCACATTACTCAACCCTCTGCACCACCAAGTTTATGAAATGGAGCCCAGAGAAGAATTTGGCTCATAGGAATGTTATGAGATTGAAAGCTAATAATACTAAAAGCCTTCTACTGTGTCTGGCATAGGGCCAGGGCTAATGCTAGGACTGCTTTCGTACCTCTTTCTTATATCACAGTTACATCTGGAGAAGACACTGTCAGGCAGCCTAGGAAAGGACTGACTTCCGGCCACTGAGACACAAGTCAGGGAAACTGGGCTGATTTTGTATTGCCCTACACCTTCCAAGCCCATGTTCACAACTTGGACCTGTCCACAGGATTTAGAGCACAGGATTGGCAAGTGCAGTACATGGGCCCTGCAGGATCAGCCCTTTCAGCAAATGGAGTCTTCTCCTTGCATCTCCACCATCCATACCTGAGGCTTCTCTGAGAGGCGATCTATTTTCAGAGGCTTCAGGACAGATGATTTTTGAACCTGTGGCTACATTACCCAAGAACAGAGGGTTTCCATAGTTCTTAGTGAAGATGTTCACTACATCCCCATTCAGAACAATTTTCTCCCAAACAAGTATCTCCCTATAATTTGCACTCAGCCCTTCTATGTGCAGAGAGAGTGCTGGGTGCTGTGGACACACTGATGCAGTCATGTATGCTGCAGCCCCATGCAACTCACATCTGCCAGGAGTCATCCTTCGAGGCCAGTCCTCTGCCATCTCTCTGTGCTGGTCTCCAGGATATCACTACCCCAAAAATGCACTTTTCAAGTCTAAAGATGAAAGTAGCTCTGACAGGTCAATGCTCTTTCCAGATCAAGACAGACCTCCAACACAAGGAAAGATGCCTGACAGCCTTCATCTACTTTCTTGGTTTTCCCAACAGAGGCAACACTGACTGTAAATGCAGTTTCTCTTAAATATTCTTTTGCTTGCCCTCCTAGACAATCAGGGGAGATTTTCAATGAGGCTGTAGTGTCAAATGTGCCTTATAACAAATCTGTTTCCTGGCTCTTCCCAAGGTACATCTGGGATAGTTTTCAGGAACACTTCAGTTTTCCTCTATGTATCCCTCTATCCACTCCTGGCTCAACAAAATTTTGACACAATGAGGAAGTCTTATTCTTTGCAAAAGTGACAAATAGACTCATTCTTCCATTGTGCAGTCTTCTCCTGGTTATGTTGTGTACTAGGCACTGAGTGTGCCATCTCAGTCCCCCTCTGGCAAAAGAAATAGACATGCGAACACATCCTCATAATGCAGTGTGACAAGGACAGTGAGAGCTGCATGGTGTTGGCACTAAGGAGAGAGAGATCAGTTTTATTTGGGGGAAGTGACACATAAGGCAAGATTTAAATACAAAAGATGAGTACGAGTCATCTAAGCAGACAGAGGGGTATGGGGTGTAATTAACAACTACATCAACTTACTTCACAAAGAGTCTCATCCTATCAATACCTAACCCTGAAGACATTGTCAATGCACCCATTTTATAGATGTGCAAGTAAAGTCTGGAGAAATTGAATAACTTGCACAAAGTCAGAAAGTTAGAAGACTGGCAAAGAAGAAACAATTCTGCATGCTTTTTAAAATGTCAGAACCTAGATCAGAGCATTTAAGTAAATTTGCTCAAAATTACACAGGTAGAAGGTGGTTGAATCAGGGATCAAATCTGGGTATCATATTGAGACCACAGATGTAGATGGGTTAAAGAGGCTCTTTTATATCAAGCTAAAGAATTTGGATGCTCTCACATTGATGCTAAACAGGCTCTGAAGGTTTTTAATTGGTGTAGCGACTTCATATCAACTCTAATTTATCCTGCCCAACAAACATAAACCACAAATTATAGTAGTGAAAGATGAAAAACAGTTATTAGCTGGACATGTCCAGAAAAACTTTTTTATTTAATGATGTTATCTTATTCAATGATGGAATTCTATTTAATGAGAATTCCTACAACTCAGGAAGGAAAAGACAAACAATCTAATAGAAAATTTTTAAAAGAAAATAATAGCAAATTTACAAAAAATATAAGTAGCCATTAAACATATAAAAAGGTTGCCACTCAATTAAAACAATTATAAATAATTACATAATTAAAACAATAATGAATACCATTATCTCCCATCAGATTGACAAGAAATTAAGAAAGAAAATACTAAGAGTTGGCAAGTGAGGGTGTTGGGATCAGTGTCCTCTCATATACTGCTTGTAGGGGTAGATATGTATGCATACACTTTGGAAGGCAATTTGGAAATGTCTTTTAAAATTAAAAATATGCACAGATTGCAGGATCAACCAAGTTGTTGGTGTACCTCCTGGAGAAGCACTTCCACACAAATACAAGGGGATTCATTGCAACAACCTCATACCTGAAAATTAGAAATAACCTAAATGTCCATCATAGGAAAACAACTGCAAACACTACAGTATATGTTCACAATGAAAAACAATATGTAGCAGCAAAGATAATTGAGCTATTTCTGTATAAACTAAACTGAATATATTGTTGAGTAGAAAAGGAAAGAACTACAGAATCACACATATATAATACTTACGTTAAAATATACTTATTTAAACATAAAGTCTCTTTATCTTACATTTTACATGGGCTCATAAATATGGTTGGAAAACAGTTTAGAAAGGGGCTTGGAAAATACCCATAAAGACAGTTATAGTGGTAGTTTCTTTCCTTTTTTTCTTCTTTCAGTGAAGAAAGATTGGCAATTGGTTCGCAGGCCAGTGCTCAACCTACTGAGCCACACCAGCCAGGGCAGATGGGCCATCGTATTGAAAACCCAGAGGAAAAAGATGGTGGCTAGGTAGGTGGGAACAAAGCCAGTTCACCCTGTGCCCAGCTGGAACACCTAGCTTATCTGCTAAGGAACAGAGTGAACAGCCAACAAAATCCCACCTTATATGAAGTCTGGAGGCCAAAAATTGTAGAGGACATTGAAAAACAGGTGGTAAGGAGATTGCGCTAGGACGGTAGGGTCTCTGGGATCTGTGAAGGGATCTAGGCCACTGTGGCCCCTGGCCAGTGCCTGCCGCAGGATGTGGGGAGGAGAATTAGATCACCAGCTCCCTCCCCTACCAGAGCAGGGAGGGCAGCCCAGCACTAGGAGAGACCTGAATGCTCAAAGTCACAGGGGGGAATAGAGACAAAGTGGGAGACACAGAGACATGATATACATCCCCTGGGACTGTGGACACCAACTAGGTCATTCCCAGAGAAACTGGGGTGCTGGGTGACACCTGGAGAAGAAAGAAGAGTTGGTAGTGTTGGACCCTGACTCAGATAGTTTCCAGACTGGTTAGAAAGTTGGGCTTTGTGAAAAGCCATGCTCAGGGCAGCAGCTTTGTAAGGAACTCATGAGCAGCTACTCGCTCACCCAGAGGGTGATTTGAGCCTCTGGCCCTGAGCTTGACTCTCACTGCATACCCAGAGGCTGAGTGGCTGATTTGAGCCTGGCAACTCACAGAGGACCTGGGCAAGAGGCTGGGTGACTGTAAAAAGTGCAGCTCAGACCTGGCTCCTATCCTCATAAAACCGTAAGAAATGGAGAAAAGTGAAGCCCGGCCCCCCTTTCCTGTGGCATCCAGGAAGACCAGCAGAACTGGCTTAGTGGGTTTAAAGTCAGCAGGAGGCTTATTTTTTTTTTGTTTCCTCTCTCTTTGTTTTCCTTTTTTTCTCCCCTCAAGTGAGACAATAAGACATGGAGTTATAAAAGGTCCAGAGACAGATCCAAAGGGGTAGCACAAGACTAATCACCAAAACTGAGAAACTGAGACAAATGTCACTTTGCTATCCCATAGAAATGGCATTTTATTGTTTATGTGTATTATTAATTTTTTCATTATTCTTACTACTTTCATTTTATTAGTATTTTTGAAATTTCTCCTCCTTATGTTTAGTTTTCTTCGTGTTATTTCTCCTTTTAATTGCATTGCTTGACTGGTTTTCCTTATTCTCTCTATTGCATTTTAATTTTCCTTCTTTCACTTCACTCGTGTTCCAGTAACACTCTACTCTTGATCATGTACTTTCTATTCTGGTGACCCAAATCATATATTTCTTGTCATATTATTGTTATTCCAGTACTGTTGTAAATAATTGTTGTTCCATGCAATTGTACATACTACACAGCAACCCTCCCTGATCTTAGCCTGTAGGGAACCATTTTGTGTGGCATGGAAATGTAGCTCAGCATTCACGTGGAAAACCAGATGGGAGAGAGTGGCATTCAGGACCATGTCCATAGAGAGGTTTTTCCATGGGGAATGAGGCCTGCATTGTACCTAGACTGCTATGGGACTTGCTTTTGCTAAAACTCCCTCACCCTGAATTGACACAGCAAGTGCTTACTGTAACTTCCTAAAGTCTGGGCTAAACCTCCCAAGTATGGAATATAACCACTTCAACCACTTTTCCCCCTGATCTGTAATATCTGTCTCTTTGAAGTAATTAGCGACATTCTTTCCTTTGTTATCTGTAAAAGGTAATCCCCTGCAGTGAAACTGTGCATAGTAAATGAGGACTCCCATTCCAGGTAACATACCCAGAAAAGCAATAAAAGCCTGTCCAGGCAGAGGTTGGGGCCTCTGGCCCTCTCTCCCCCTCTCTCTCTCAGAGAGTGGCCATGTGATCCCTTTTTCTCCACAGGACTTTTATTGTCCGTGTGTATTTGTTCACTAGCAGCCACAACATGCACAGATCCTGCAGGCCAAGATCTGCCACATTAGCCCACTTCACTTTATTCCTGAGTATTATTATTGTTGTGGTTAATTCTACTGTCTTGCCCACTACTCCTAGTTTCTATCCTTTAGTCTAACTATATTTCATCATCTAACCTTGCACAGTGATCTGTTTTCTGGATTCAGCTCACAATTCTCCTCCCTTCTAACAAGAGTCTTATCTCTCTTTCAACTTTTATAAAAAGTGGCTAGTTGGGTGAAATATCACAGTTAATGCTATACTTATCCAAAGAATCTCCTATCTTTTCTCTACTTGCTAGCACTTTAAATCCCACAAAATACTCTCCCACTATCTTAATCCATTTTTCTTACCCCCTGTCACTGATCACATACAAAGAGAGGTGGGAGCTGTGAGCATCAGTATACCCACCGGAGGAGAGAAACCACCAACAAGAGAACCACCAAAAGGTAAAAATCCAAGTACAAGAAAGTCTACACAAATAGAAGAAAGGTCAAACCTAGAGCATCCAGACCAGGAGATCAAAGAGATCACACCACTGAACCCCATAGAATTCCCACCATAGAAGTTCACTCTGTAAAGGCAGCTAGCAAAGAGAAACATCAGGAAGTGCAGAAACAAAGAAAAAAAAGTCACCTAAAATGGGGAGACAAAAGATGAACATGCAATCAAAAGGAATAGGAATGGAAGACTCCCCACTAAAAGAGCTAAATGAAATGGAGATAACCAAAATATCATATATAGAATTTGAAATAATGGTTATAAAAATGCTCAAGGAACTCACAGACAACTACAAAGAACTGAGTGAGAACTACATCAGCATGAAAAAAGAAATAGAAACTACAAACAAAAACCAAGAAGAAATGAAAAAGAAATAAAAAACACACTAGAAGGAATTATAAGCAGGCTGGATGAAGCAGAGGATTGAACCAGCAAGCTGGAAGAAAAGGTAGAAAAAACACCCAGAAAGAGCAAGAAAAGGGAAAGACACTCAGAAAGAATGAACAGGTGGTAAGGAAGCTGCAGGACAACATAATAGCATCCAAATAATAGGGATGTCAGAAGGAAAAGAAGAAGAGCAAGGAATAGAAAACCTGTTTGAAAAGGCAATGATAGAAAACTTCCCTGATTTGATGATAGAAAAACTCACACAAGTCCAGGAAACACAGAGAGTCCCAATCAAGAGGAAACCAAAGAGGCCCACTTCAAGAAATGTCATAATTCAAATGGCAAACTTTCAAGACAAAGAGAGAATCTTAAAGGTAGCAAGGGAGAAACAGGAAGTAACATGCAAGGGAGCCCCCATAAGGCTAGCATCTGACTTCTCAACAGAAACACTCCAAGCCAGAAAGGAATGGCAAGAAATATTCCAAGTAATTAAAACCAGAAGGCTGCAACCAAGATTGCTCTATCCAGGAAGGCTCTCAATTAAAATGGAAGGCCAAATAAGAAGCTTCCCAAACAAAAGAAGTCTTAAAGAATACACCTCCATCAAACCATCTTGGCAAGAGATGCTAAAGGGACTGTTTTAAGAAAATGAAGGACAAGAGTGAGAGAAAGAGGAACAGAAGCAGGAAAAAAAAGCAATGAATAAGTACCTATCAATAATAAACTTAAACATAAATGGATTAAATGCTCCAATCAAAAGACATAGAATAGCTGAATGGATAAGAAAGTATGACCCACACATATGCTGCCTATTAGAGACCCACCTCAGAACAAAAGACCTATGAAGACTGAAGACCTATGTGAAGGGCTAGAAACAAATATTCTAAGCAAATGGAAAGGGAAAAAAAGCTGGGTTAGCAATAGTCACATCAGACAAAATAGACTTCAAAAAAAAAGAGGCCATAAAGAGACCCAGAGGGTCGCTTCAAAATACTCAAGGGAAGAATCCATCAAGAAGACATACACATTGTAAATACATATGCACCCAACATAGGAGCATCCAAATACATAAAGAAAATCTTGGAGGACTTCAAGAAAGATATTGACAGCAACACAATTATAGTAGGGGATTTTAATACCCTACTTTCAAAAATGGATAGGTCTTCCAAACAAATTATCAGCAAACATATTGTGGCATTGAACAATGTCCTAAATCAAATGAACTTAACTGGTATATAGAGAACCTTTCATCCCAAAGAAGCAGAATACACATTCTTTACAAATGCATATGGAACATTTTCAAAGATAGACCACATGATTGGACACAAAACAAACCTCAATGAATTCACAAAAATTGAAATCATATCAAACATTTTCTCTGACCACAAGGGACTGAAACCAGAAACCCACCTCAAGGGAAAAAAACCCAAACACTCTAACTCATAGAGATTCAATAGCATGCTATTAAACAATGAATGGGTCAAGGATGGGAGTAAGGAAGAAATCAAAAAGTTTCTGGAAAACAGTGAAAATGAGTTCACAACAACCCACAATTTATGGGACACAGCAAATGCAGTTCTCAGAGGGAAGTTCATAGCAATACAGGCCTACCTAAAAAAATTAGAAATATTTGAAATAAACAGCCTAACCCTACACCTATGAGGACTGGAGGAACAACAACAAAGACAGCCCAGAGCAAGTAGAAGGAAGGAAATAACCAAGATCAGAACAGTATTAAATGACACAGATATTAAAAGGACAATTCTAGGGATGAATGAATCCAGGAGCTGGTTCTTTGAAAAGATAAACAAAATTGACAAGCCTTTAACAGATTCATCAAGGAAAAAAAAAAAGAGAGAACCCAAAAAACGCAACCAGAAATGAAAGAGGAGAGATTATAACTGACACCACAGAAATACAAGGATTGGAAGAAATTATTATGAAGAACTATATGCCCAGAAATTTGAAAACCTAGGTGAAATGGACAAATTTCTAGTAAAATATAATCTTTCAAAACTCAATGAAGAAGAAGCAAAAAGCCTTGAGAGACTAATAATAGTAGATGAATTGAAGCAGTAGTCAAAAAACTGCTGACACACAAAAGCCCTAGACCAGATGGTTTCACAGCAGATTTCTACAAAGCATTTAAGGAAGAGCTAACCCCTATCCTTCACAGACTTTTCCAAAAAATCCAAAAAGATGGAAGACTCCCAAACTCTTTTTATGAAGGCAGCATCATCCTAATCCCAAAACCAGATAAAGACATAACAAAGAAAGAAAACTTCAGGCCAGTATCTCTGATGAACATAGAGGCTAAAATCCTCAACAAAATATTGGCAAAACACATCCAGCAATACATTAAAAAGATCATACACCATGACCAAGTGGGATTCATCCCCAGGATGCAAGGATGGTACAATATTCCAAAATCAATAAACGTAGTACATCACATAAAAAAAAAAACAAAGACAAAAATAACATGATCATGGTAATAGATGCAGAAAAAGCATTGGATAAGGTAAAGCACCCATTTATGATAAAAACACTCAGCAATGTGGGAATAGAGGGAGCATTCCTCAACATAATAAAGGGCTTATATGAGAGACCTACACCAACATCATACTCAATGGGCAACAACTAAAAACTTTCCCATTAAGATCAAGAACAAGGTAAGGTTATCCACTTTCACCATTTGTACTCAAAGTAGTATTGGAAGTCCTAGCCATAGCAATCAGACAAAAAAAGGAAATAAAGGCATCCAAATTGAAAAAGAGGAAACAAAACTATCATTTGTTCACAGATGATATGATTGTGTACATAGAAAATCCTATAGATTCCAGCAAAAAAATGTTTGGCCTAATAAATGAATTTGGCAAAACAGTGGGATACAAAGTCAATAACCAGAAATCAAAGGCACTTTTCTATACCAATAATGAAATATCAGAAACAGAAACCAGGAAAAAAAATCCCATTTGATATAGCAACAACAACAAAAAATACCTAGGAATAAATCTAACCAAGGAGGTAAAAGACCTGTACTCAGAAAACTACACAACACTGAAGAAAGAAATTAAAGAATACATAAGCAAATGGAAGCATATACTGTGTTCATGGATTGAAAGAATTAACATCATCAAAATGTTCATACTGCCCAAAGCTATTTACAGATTCAATGCAATACCAATTAAAGTACCAAGACATTTCACAGACATAGAACAAATACTTCAAAAATTTATATGGAACTATAAATTACCCCAAATAGCTGCAGTAATTTTGAGAAAGAAGAGTAAAGTAGGAGGGATCACTATACCTGATATCAAACTGTGTTACATGGCCACTGTCATCAAAACAGCCTGGTACTGGCATAAAAACAGGCACATGGACCAATGGAACAGAATAGAGAGCCCAGAAATAAACCCAAGCCTCTATGGTCAATTAATATTTGACAAAGGGAGCAGCAACATAAAATGGAGTAAAAATAGCCTCTTCAACAAATGGTGTTGGGTGACCTGGACAGCTGCATGCAAAAAAGTGAAACTTGATCACCAACTCACATCATACACAAAAATAAATACAAGGTGGATAAAATATTTAAATATAAGTTGGGACACCATAAAAGTCCTGGAGGAGAACATAAGCAGGAAAATCTCAGATATTGCACACGACAGTATATTCACTGATATGTCCTCTAAAGCAAGAGAAATAAAGGAAAGAATAATCAAATGGGATCTCATCAAAATAAAAAGCTTCTGTACAGCTCAAGAAAACTGCATTAAAATTAAGAGTACCAACCATATGGGAAAACATATTTACCAATGATACCTCAGAGAAGGGTTTGATTTTCCAAATATATAAAAATTCACGAGACTCTCCTCCAGGAAGACAAACAACCCAATTAAAAAATAGGCAAAGGACTTCAACAGACACTTCCCCAAAGATGACATATAGAGGGTCCAGAGACATATGATGAGATCCTCCGCATCACAAGCCATCAGAGAGATGCAAATGAAAACCAGAATGAGATACCACTTCACACTGGTGAGAATGGCCATCAGAAATCAAACAACAAACAACATGTGTTGGAAAGGTTGTGGGGAAAAGGGAACCCTAGTGCACTGTTGGTGGGATTGTGGACTGGTGCAGTCACTGTGGAAAACAGTGTGGAATTTCCTTGGAAAACTAAAAATGGAACTGCCTTTTGACCCAGTAATTCCACTGCTATGATTATATCCTAGGAACCCTGAAACACCAATCCAAAAAAACCCATGCTCCCCAATGTTCAGAGCAGCAGAATTTACAATAGCCAAGTGCTGAAGGCAACCTAAATGCCCATCAGTAAATGAATGGATCAGAAAACTGTGGTACTTTTACATGATAGAATACCATGGAGCAGAAAGAAAGGAGCTCCTACCATTTGAGATAGCATGGATACAACTGGAGAGCATTATGCTAAGTGAAATAAGACAGTCAGTGAAAGACAAATGCCATATGATCTCACCTTTAAGTGGAACCTAATCAACAAAACAAACCAGCAAGCAAAATATAACCAGAGACATTGAAATTAAGAACAAACAGACAGTAAGCAGAAGGGAAATTGGAGAGGATAATGCCGGAGAAAGGGTGAAGGGTTTTCAATAAAGGACACAAGTACAAAAACAAGAGGGAGTAGAACCAGGGGAGGGAGGGAGGGATGGCTTGGGTGGGGGGGGGGCGGCAGAAATCTGTACTTGAACAATAATAAAATTTAAAAGTATTTAATTAGGCATTGTGCCTCCTCACGCAACCAAAACTAAGGACAACAAAAATTGAGAAACAAAAAACAACCAGAACAGAGAGAAATGAACTGAACGGAAGTCTGACTACCATACATCCAGACCGGTAAGGAGCTGCGGAGTCGCAGGCCTGCGGAGAGGGGGTTGAGGGGTCCCAGCAGGAAAAAGCGGTGGCTGGCAGATGTTGTATTCAGAGGGCGAGAGAACAAACACCAGAGACTTTCAGGTGTTCAAGGATATTATTTATTGGCCAAATTTTAACCTGCAAGTTTAACCTGTACAGGGGCAACTCCCGAGGTGCCTAAAGAAAGGCTGCAAACGGGAGTCGCGCCTAACGCTTACAGCCCAGCCCTTCTATTTGCACGGCCAAGCAAGTGTACAGAAGCAGACGTGGCAGTTAGCAATTTGCCAGAAAAGCCGCGCACAGCACAGCAACAGGGGAAGGGTTTAGCTCAGTGGAGAATTTCAAACAAAAACATCTGATAAGGGCCTCTAACTCGTGGAATGCAGGCTGTTTTTCTAAGAGTTAGATTCTGGCAGCTACAGCACACTTTTTTGAGCCTAACAGCAGACACAGGCACGCAGGGCGCAGACAGCAGTCGGCGGAACCCAGAAGCTCAGGGACAGCTGATGGACCCGGTGGCAGACCCTGGGCATGGGAGGCAATGAGCAGACCCAATGAGGGGCACAAGGCAGCTGGCTGTCCGCAGCCACACATTTGTGCGGAGATAAACTAGGTGAAAATGGGCAGCAACACAGACCGTGCAACCCACGGACCCAGTGCCGGGCAACAAAGCCTAAGAGCACTGACTGAAAACACCTGTGGGAGTTGAGGCCAGGAGATTCTCTCAGCCTCAAAGGAGGCTCCTCGGGAAAACCCACAGAGTCCGAGAACGTGCACAAGCCCACCCACCTGGGAGCCAGCACCAGAAGGGCCCGATTTGCTTGTGGGAAGCGGCAAAGGGAACTGAAGTCCTAGAGAGAGCTGAGCAGGCACCATTGTTCCCTCTCAGACCCCACCCCCACATACAGCATCACAACTCAGGAACTGGGGTGCCCCGCCCTGGTGAACACCTAAGGCTCCACTGCCCACACGTAACAGCTACAACCAGACCAAAGGAAAATAAAAAATAAAAAAGATGGCTCAAACAGAATTGAAAGTCCTAGAACCAATTTTTTTTTAAGTGACCAAGAGATAGCTGATCTATCAGATACACAGTTCAAAGCACTGGTGATCAGGATGCTCACATAATGGGTTGATTTTGGTCATAAATTAGATGAACAAATGCAGGCTACAAGAAGAGAAATAAAGGAAAACGCACAGGGAACCAATAGTGATGGGAAGAAAACTGGGACTCAAATCAATGGAGTGGACCAGAAGGAAGAAAGGAACAACCAAACAGAAAAGAAAGAAGAAACAAGAATTCAAAAAAATGAGGAGAGGCTTAGGGACCTCCAGGACACCTTTAGATGTTCCAACATCCGAATTACAGGGGTACCAGAAGGGGAAGAGGAAAAACAACAAGTGGAAAAGTTATTTGAACAAATGATAAAGGAGAACTTCTCCAATCTGGCAAGGGAAATAGACTTCCAGGAAGTCCAGGAAGCTCAGAGAGTCCCAAAGAGGTTGGACCCAAGAAGGAACACGCCAAGGCACATCATAATTACATTAGCCAAGGTAAAAATGAAGGAGAGAATTCTAGAAGCAGCAAGAGATAAGGGGACAGTTACCTACAAAGGAGTTCCCATGAGAATGTCAGCTGATTTCTCAAAAGAGACCTTGCAGGCAAGAAGGGGCTGGAAAGAAGTATTCCAAGTCATGAAAGGCAAGGACCTACATCCCAGATTGTTCTATCCAGCAAAGCTTTCATTTAGAATGGAAGGGGAGATAAAGTGCTTCTCAGACAAGGCCAAGTTAAAGGAGTTCATCATCACCAAGCCCTTATTCTATGAAATGTTAAAGGGGCTTATCTAAGAAAATGAAGATTAAAAATATGAACAGTAAAAAATGACTTCAAACTCACAGTTAGTAACAACCATACCTAAAACAAAAGCAAACTAAGCAAACAACTGGAACAGGAACAGAACCACAGAAATGGAGATCACATGGAGGGTTAGCAACAGGGAAGTGGGAGGAGGAGAGAGGGGAAAAAGATATAGAAAATAAGTAGCATAGACAATAGGTAGAAAATAAGGGGAAGGCAAGAATATTATGGGAAATGTAGAAGCTAAAGAACTTATGACACATGGGCATGAACTAAAGGGGGGAATACGGGTGGGTGGGGGCGGGCAGGGTGGAGGGGAGGGAAGGGGGAAAATGGGACAACTGTAATAGCATAGTCAATAAAATAAAATAAAATAAATTTTTAAAAAGTATTTAATTAAAAAAATTAAGAAAGAAAAGAAAAAATCCAGTGGTAGCTTCTGTGAGGTGGCAGAGACAATCAGGGTTGGGGACACAGATGAACATGTTCTAATTTCCACGAACATCTCAATGAACAATTTCTGTTTATGTATCACTTAAATGATTAATTTTGATGTTAATAAATGTGGAGATGGATTATAAAACCACTGACACATGAGTTCCTATGTAAAGTGCTGTGGCCAGTACTCTGCAGAATGCATAGTAAGTGAAGTGTTATTACTAGGCACACAGAGGTAGATCTTGCCTTCAAGGAGCTCTCAGGTGGATGTAGAGGAACACGTCCATTACCATGTAGAATAAATTCCTGGAGATGAGAGAGATGGGTGGCTCCTCACAGTATTTCAGGAGTCAAGGAACATGATCACATGGCAATCAAGGAGAGGCAAAGCCTAGCATGGGCTGAGAGAACTTCAGGTTCAAAGTGTGGAGGTAAGAGCCCCTGGGGCCTGTTAGGGAGGACAGGAAAGGCTGGGGCACACTATGAAAAGCCATAATTCTGGGAGAAGAACCTGGACTCCAGTTTCAGGCAACAAGGAGTGCTATTAGGTCTTTGAGCATGTGGGAACTTGCCTGAAACTTTACAGAGAAAATAAGTTTATCCTATGTGCAGGGGTTGGTTGGCTGGGTCAAGAAGCAAGGGACAAGTGGGAGGTGATTGACTGCCCCAATATGAAAAATGATTAGTGTTGGAGGAAGATTAGGGGACAGGAGGGTCTCAATAGAGGAGGTAGATGATCCTGAGAAACTCATTGGATTGGAATGGGAAGTGAATGCAGGGAGTGAGAAACCAAGATTTTGAGACCCTGCTGCCACACAATAATTCAGGGAAATGTCAGGAGTCAGAAGGAAAGGAGATAGAGGCAGCCCCTGCTCTCAGAGCTATAGAGAGCAGCTCTAAGGCCCACCCACAGTGCAGGAGCTACACCCCCTTTCTTTTCCCTTTATTACTCAGCTACACTCACAAGGCAGGTCTGGGCCCTGAGGACCAGTTGTCCAAGGGCAGGCAGGCAGACACGTAGTCCTTCTGGATCCCAGCCACAAGACTCACAGGCTTCCGGGAACGGCTGACAGGGTGGCTTTGTTCTTTTGAATCTGAGAATATGTGGCTGGGGAAGCCTTAATAAATTAATTGATGCTGAAGCCCTGAGGTCCTCCCAAATAAGGACACAGGGGTGGGTAGCAAGGAAAGCCAGGGTAAACTGCGCTCCCTCCCCCAGCACTGAAATCCAAAGAGGTTCATGAGGTTTGTTAGAACTAAGCTGGAACTTAAATGCTTCCAGGGAGAAAAAAATAAATAAATCAGGAACAGGTGCCCCACCCACATGCTTCCAACACCATCAACCTGCTTTTCTACAGAAACATACTCATTTTATGTCTCAGGGACCAGATGTCTCACTGAAGCAACAAATCCCTCCCTGGAATTGACTTGGCCCTTGACCTTCTCAGAAAACAGTCCAGGATTGGTTGATGCCTTCTTCCAAAATGGGTCCCTTCCACACAACTCCTCCAAGAATCCCACCCCACACAAGCCAGAACGCACCCAGGCACAGATGCAAGAAGGTTATCTTCCTGGCCCCTCCCCAAGCTCCCATACACCAGGAATCCCCAAGTCTACAACAAGCACCAGTCCAGCATGAAAAGGACTTGGTTCTAACAGACTGAAGCCACAACAGTATCCAGTGGATAAAATGAAAGCTTGTCGTCTGTAAATCACCAAGCTGTCTCTGTCCACACAAAACCATAATTTAGCTCCTATAAAGTGTCAGGCATTGAGATAGATTCTTTCAAGTAAGTCATATTCTTCAGATACCCAGGGCCAGGACAGCATAGTGGCTGAGAACTAAATGCTAGAGCTAGATATCTTGCATTGAATCCTGTCTCCCCAACTTGTGAGCAATATGACCATGGATGCATTATTATACCTCAGTATCCTTGCCTGTAACAAGATAACATGGCCTGGCTGGTGTAGCTCAGTGATTTGAGTGAGGGCCTGAAAACCAAAGGGTCACCAGTTCAATTTCCAGTCAGGGCATATGCATGGGTTGCAGGCCAGGTTCCCAGTAGGGGGTGCTTGAGAGGCAACCACACATTGATATTTCTCTCCCTCTCTTTTTCCTTCCCTTCCCCTCTCTTCAAAAAATAAATAAAATCTTTTAAAAAATATAATACAGTGGCCGGTAAGAGGATTAAATGAGTTAATGTTTGTAAAATGCTTAAAACTGTGCCTGGCACATTAGAAATATTTCTATGTTTCTAATAAGTAAATTCCTTCTTTTACTCATTGACTTACACTGAATACCAGATAGGGACTTTGTAGCAATAGTTCCTATATCTGGCTGAAAAAGGAGAGGAAAAACATTTTCCATTTTCTCCAGCAGCATTGGAAGGGAAGTTCTCTTATGCCTGTAAATTATACTCAGAAAAAAGAAAGTCTACAGAAAGGAATTTACTTGAGTTCTTTTGAAGAGGAAGCCACAGGTACAGGAAGACTGAGGGACAGTGCCTGTGTAGATGACTGGTTGGCAAGTGATGGAGTCAGGGCCAGCACCCTGGACAGCTCCCCTAAGGCCAGGGCCAGAATGGGGTTGTTCCCAACATCCTGCAAAGGCTCAGGCCCAATTCTTTTGTCGAAGGAGAGGATCCTCACCTCCCTGCAACTCCTGCACCCTAGCCTTTGGGGCTACTGAAGGAATGGTGTGGGGAGCTGTCTTCTGAGCTTGGAGTAGGAAGGTGAAGGAGTTTAGTGTCCCTGGGGCCTCCTTAGGGAACCAACCCAAGACCTTCTTCCTCCCATGGATTTCATCTGCCCGTCTTCCTATGCTGCCAGTCTGTAGTCACCTTGAAGATGAAACAGCAGAAGCATATTGAGGTATGAGGTGTGGGGAGGCAGTGTGAGGATCACAAGACAAGTCACACAGCCCAGGTTCAAATCCACTTCTGGGATCTTGGGAAAGTGATTCAACTTCTCTATGTCCAGTTTTTCATCAATAAGACAGGAAGAATAGCACCTACACTACACCAGGATTGAGTGAGGATTAACTACAACAGCACACATAACACCCCTGGCAGACTGTTTAATAAGTGAGTCTGTTTCCTGCCATTAGGGAATGGAAGACAGGGGAGTTAAGCATGAGCTTAGAGATAACTTCACTCCATGCTCAAAAACAGCCATGAATTATGTGTGCCAGAGGACTGGGAGAAGGGTTTGCACCTTGAAGGCCCTGGAAAAGTTTCTCTTCTCTAAGATTCTAGTAAGTTCTAAGTTCTTCAGTAACTAAAGTGAAAACTTCTGCTTTAAATTCCTCCATTCTAGTCAGACAGGGCAAATAATATATGCATAAATAATAGTTGTTTGGCAGGAAGGAAGAACACCTCTAGATTAAAAGCCTCATAATGAGAGAGTCAGAAGGCACCTGAATTTCTAACTCAAAGGACTGGAGAGCTAGACAGGTGACATAAATTTGCAAAGACAGAGGAAGCCTGCAATGAGCTGAAAAGTGTTTGTGTACTGACTAAAGGCCTTTAAATAAAATTTAAAATAATTCTTTCACCCCAACAGAGCCCTTCTACAGCACCCATTTCTGCTCAAAGGCCTCAGTGAGAGGGCTCTTCCCTAACCCCTACTTAAAAGATACCAAGGCTGGAGCTCAGAGAGAAGCTATGACTTGCCCAGGATCATCCAGAGCCAGGCCTGCCCCCCCCCCTACTGGGACTCTTTCCCTCCCTCAAACAGAGAGCCCTTAGACTGCTGCAGAGTAGGTGAGGGGACTCCTTAAGTGCAAGACTTTCTCATTCTTCCCTGCAGTGCCTGGGAGATATTAGACAATAGGCTGCTGCCTCTCATCCTAATGCTCTGGTCTTCATCACCTCATCCCATAGCCATCTCAGGGACAGAAGCCAACTTTCCAGTGACCTCCAGCCTTCCACCAGCCAGGGCAGAGCCTAGAATCATAATGCCCATGCAACCAGACAGACTAGCCAGGAAGCCAGACCGACCCTGTACCTTTTATCTGCTCTTCACAAGACTCACGATTGTGAAATGAACAAAATAGCACATTTTACAGGTGGTAATAACAATAGCAAGCACTTACATTGCTCTTCCTATGTCCCAGCCACCCTAATCAGTAGGTACTATTACTCTACATTGCAGATAAAGAAACTGAGACACAAAGGGGTGAAGAAATTTCCTCTGCACCCTAACTAGTAAGCACAAGAGTTGAAAGCCACCTCAGTCACCAGTCTCCAAAGCCCCAGTTTTCGCACTGCATCAAAGTTATTCTTGGGGGCAGGAAGCATGGTAGGGGAAGAAGCTGAACTTAATGCTAATTTGCTTTTGAGGTGAGAAGAGTAGGAAGAGTCTACTCTGACTCTGGAAGAGACAAAAAAACTGTAATCCCAACAACACAATTCTCCGAAACTCAGCTGCCTCAGAACCTCTCTTTTTCCAACCCACAGACCGGTACACGGACAGGATGTGCCATCCAGGGTCAACGCTCTTTTGGGGGCGCACTGGATCCAGTGTACAACCAGGGAAGCTCAGCCTGTCCGCTGAGAACGGGGCATCTCAGTGGGTGCGGCCATTTCTGCAAGTGAGCCTCCCTTAGGTCTCTGACTAGAGCAAAGCGGCTGAGTCCAGCCCGGGGGACGAGGACGCGGGAGGGGTGATATTGGGCGTGGCGCCCAAATGGTCTTTCTTACAGCTCTGAGAGGACCCAAGCCACATCGCTCCCCGAGTCCACCCGGGACTTGGAGGCAGCTTTGGAGATTGGTGGCGGGGGCGGCGGGGGTGGGATAGGAAAGGGTGAAAACAGGGAGTAGGGAACGCAGCGGGACTCCCAAGAGCCCGAGATGGGGCTATTCTCCGGCGAGCACAGAGCCTGGGAGGAGTTGGAGGGGGAGGGGTGAGGAGGAGGGAAGGGAGGAGAGGTAGAGCTGGGGGACCTGGACAGTCAAAAGAGAAAAGGAGTCTACAGGCTGGGAGAGGATGGTGAGGTAGTGCAGGAGAGTGGGAGAAGCAGGGCTAATACTCTGGGCCCCCCGGGCCCGGTAGGGACAAGGCGACTTTTCCCCTCAATCCCCAGATTCTCTTAGGAATTCGTTGCTTTGACAGTCTCCTGAAGGGCGGGTCATCGGAACACCGCCCAGCAGTCTATTCGCCTCACCCTTCCTTCCCAGGGGTAGAAGGGGCCAGGGGGCGGGGCGAGAAGGATTGGGGTATCTGTACCCTAAACTCCTCGGGTCTCAGCCCCACAATCCAGCTACTAGAACAGATGGACGAGGTTGCGGCTCACCTCGGGGACTCCTTGCCCTCTGTGCTCGGAGATCCAGGCTGCGGTGGAGATTTGGAGTCCCCGGCGCGCCCCTCTCCTGCTGGGCGGGGTGAACACGGCTGCTGTGCGCCCCCTCCCAGGGGGAGAAAACGGGACTCGGACCCGGTGGGTCCTAACTAGGGGCGGAAGGTAGGAAGAAAGCCAGCTCCTCGCATGTAGCACCCATTATCCTCAGGGACTTAACCAGGACTCTTTCCGTACCAAGACCCCTTTCTGGGGTTTTCAGCCCCGGTGCCTCCGGGAAGGAGACCCCCACTGGGCCGCGCCCCGCCCCCGGCTCCCGCCCAGCGGACGTCGCATTAGCATGAGCGACGCTAGTGGCCCGGGCACCACTCGGGGGCCGAGACTCGCAGCGTCACAGCCCCGAGTGGAAAGGGAAAAAAGAGGCGGCGGCAGAGGAGGAGGCAGGAGTCAGCGCTAGGGGACGGGAAACCGACTGCAGGGTGAGCAGCCGGCGGGCGGGAGGCAGGAGAATGCCCCTCGGCCCGCGCAAGCCATCTTTCGGCCCTGCGGGGAAGGGTCCAGGCGCTCCAGAGGCACAGCGCGCTCAGTCTCCATCCCAGACCCCTCTGTGCACCCGGCTTTCGTGATCACCCCTGAGCTCAGCAGCAGAGGGTCTGCGGTTCCGCCCCGAACAGCGCCGGGGTCTCTCCGAACCGGGTCCTCGCCTTTCCTGAGGTGCAGGGCCATGAGCCCTACAGCTACCTGAGGCACAGGGGGCGCTGCGCGACGCGGACCGCGCCCCCTAAGTTCTGAGCTCTAGTCTCTGTCCTGCAGGGCCGCTGCGTTCGGCCCGTGGCGGTGTCCTCGGAAGTGCGGCTGGGTGGGGGCAATGGAACCAGCGGGCCAGGCCCGAGAGGCAGCTACCAAGCTGTCAGAGGCGGTGGACGCAGCGCTCCAGGAGCCCCGGCGGCAGCGGCGCCTGGTTCTGGTCATCGTGTGCGTGGCACTATTCCTGGACAACATGCTGTACATGGTCATCGTGCCCATCGTGCCTGACTACATCGCCCACATGCGCGGGGGCAGCGAGAGTACTATCCCAACCCCAGAAATGTGGGTGCCTACCCTGCCGCCGCTCACTCCAGCCAATGCTAGTGCCAACACGCTCAACAGCTCAGAGTCCCCGACGGCTTCGTGGCCGGCTGGGTCTGCCCTTCGGCCCCGCTACCCCACGGAGAGCGAGGACGTGAAGATCGGGGTGCTGTTTGCCTCCAAGGCCATCCTGCAGCTTCTGGTGAATCCCCTAAGCGGTACCTTCATCGATCGCATGAGCTACGACGTGCCGCTGCTTATCGGCCTCGGTGTCATGTTCGCCTCTACAGTGTTGTTTGCCTTCGCGGAGGACTATGCCACGCTTTTCGCCGCGCGCAGCCTGCAAGGTCTGGGCTCGGCTTTCGCAGATACATCCGGCATTGCCATGATCGCGGATAAGTATCCTGAGGAGCCGGAGCGCAGTCGCGCGTTGGGCGTAGCGCTGGCCTTCATCAGCTTTGGAAGTCTAGTGGCACCGCCCTTCGGGGGCATCCTCTATGAGTTCGCGGGCAAGCGGGTGCCCTTTCTGGTGCTCGCCGCGGTGTCACTGCTCGACGCGCTGTTGCTGCTGGTGGTGGCCAAGCCCTTCTCAGCCGCCGCGCGGGCGCGGGCCAACCTGCCTGTGGGCATACCCATCCACCGCCTCATGCTGGACCCCTACATCGCTGTGGTGGCCGGCGCACTCACTACTTGTAACATCCCTCTTGCTTTCCTCGAACCCACCATCGCTACGTGGATGAAGCACACAATGGCAGCTTCAGAGTGGGAAATGGGCATGGTCTGGCTGCCGGCCTTTGTGCCTCACGTGTTAGGCGTCTACCTCACCGTGCACTTGGCGGCGCGCTACCCACACTTGCAGTGGCTCTATGGCTCGCTGGGGCTGGCAGTGATCGGTGCCAGCTCGTGCGTGGTGCCTGCCTGCCGCTCCTTCGCACCATTAGTGGCCTCGCTCTGCGGCCTCTGCTTCGGCATTGCACTGGTCGACACAGCTCTGCTGCCCACGCTCGCCTTTCTCGTGGACGTGCGCCACGTTTCGGTCTACGGAAGTGTCTATGCCATCGCCGACATCTCCTATTCCGTGGCCTACGCGCTCGGGCCCATAGTGGCGGGCCATATCGTGCATTCTCTCGGTTTTGCGCAGCTTAGCCTTGGCATGGGCCTGGCCAACCTGCTCTACGCTCCTGTCCTACTGCTGCTGCGCAATGTGGGCCTCCTGACGCGCTCCCGCTCCGAGCGCGACGTCCTGCTGGATGAGCCCCCGCAGGGTCTGTACGATGCCGTGCGCCTGCGTGAGTGCCCTGTGTCCCACTCAGACAGTGCGCCTCGCAGCGCGCAGGGCCCATTTGATGAGTGCGAGGATGACAACAACGACTACTACACCCGCGGCTAGGAACCCCACTCCTCCTCCAGGCCACCCACCCATTTCCTACCCATCAGGTCAAGGTTGCTGTTCTGTGTGCACAGTGGCCAGCTCAGGCTCAGGGCCTGCCCCTCCAGCAAGTACCTCGAGCCAGACCCTGTCTTTAGTTCCTCTGCCCGTGTTGCTTCCCCATGACCTTTTCTGTGTCCCTCTCCCTCTTGTCTAGTAAAGTGTGGAGCACCGAGGCCCGCAAAGCGATGTGCTCCTTGCACAGAAAACGAGGCATGCGAGTCTCTATCTCGGGGCCACCCTGTGTAGGGCTGTATGTCTGTTTGTCCTCCCTTCTGTTCCTTGGCCTGCTGCACAGTGTTGTCTCCGGCCTGAACAATAAAGAAATCTGTCCCAGACTGAGTCTTTTCACTGATGGAGATGGGCGGCCAGGCACAGGGCCAGACGCGGGGGGGGGGGGGGGGGGGGGGGGGGGGGGGGGGGGGGGGGGGGGGGGGGGGGGGGGGGGGGGGGGGGGGAAGGGTGGTGAGCTGAGTCTAGCTCCAATCCAAGTTTCAGCCCGGTGGGGACACGGGGAACCTGTGGCTCTTTTGCTACCTGAATGAGGAGATAGTATGAAACAAGCAAACCCAACAAGGGCTCTCACCCATGGACATCCAAGTCCTCACATCCCTTTAGCCTGAGACAGCCCAGCGCATTGCCCTAGGGTGTGGCCCAGGGTAAACTGAGGAGCCGCTCCCTTCAGTGCATAGGCCCCGCCCCTGTAGCACTCGCCCTGCAGATACAAACTTGTCTCCAAGGCTTCCCTTCAAACCCCGCGTCCTACCCCATCTAGATGTCCACAAGGTGTAGGGGCAGAGCTGTTCTGGGCAGACGTTCCATCTCCCCAAACGCGAGTGTGATGTGTGTTTGTTTGAGTCAGGCTCTATCCTGTGAGGTGTAGGAACACAGTTGTCGGTGTATCTTGCCCTGTCCCTGCCTCCTGGGTCTGGGTCTGGACTGGAGAGGATACCAGTGTAGGATCTGGGGCCACCCCCTCACACCTTCCCACCCTAACCCTGTCCTGGAGTGGAAGCAACTGCCCATTTTGAACTCTGGTCCCTAGGATCCCCAGACATGCGTTTTCGTGCCACTCCCAGTCCTGGAGCCTGTGGCCTGCTTAAGGCTGCAGAGTGCTCCCATTCCAGTGTGAGGAGAACCCACCAGGGTTGTAAAGCCTGTAGGGATCTGCACGCTGGTGTGTGCACAGCCTGCCCTAGGTACGTGTGTCTGGTTTTGTGTGTTTGTCCGGACAGGGTCTGTCTTTATGGGTCTGTCTGTGTGTTGCGTGTAATGATCTAAATGTGGGGAGGGGGAGGAGTGCTTTGTCTGGGAGGAGTGTCTGCCTCTGGCTGCCTGTCTCTAAGCAGCCCCTTAGTCTGTATCCTTCCCCATCCCAGTAGTGCCATCCAGGATGGAGAGGACCTGCTATGATTAACAAACAGGTTGTTGTTACCACCATCATCATCATTGTCGTTGTTGCTTGTATTTTGGAAGGAGTGGTTTGTAGTATTTGAGTATGGCCTAGACGATGGGGAGGGCACAGATTTCCTCCGACCCAGTCATCCCCAGAGCTCTGAAGACACTGCTGCGGCTTGGATAATGGGGTTGGATGAACGAGGGGACTTGGGGATGGAATGGTTCGCGCGAAGTTCTGCAGGCCCTGCTCAGTCCTGGATTCTGTTGCCCTTGTACAAACTGGCCCCAGCTCGGGTGGCGCAGTGGGGGCGTTGCAGGAGGTGGGATACCGGAAGGCTGCGGCGAGTGAGGTGGTGAGGGATAAAGGAGAGAGCGGGGGAGGAGGAGGAGGAAGGACAGGGGTGGGGCTGGGGAAGGGAAGAAAAGAAGGGAGGGGAGGGAGGAGGAACTAGACGAGGAGAGGACGGGCGCGGCTGGGTGGCAGCCGGTCCGGAGCCCGCGGGAACCCAACAAACGTCGTCGGAGGCTCTACAGCGAACAGAGGCGGCTACCCCCACCCTCACTCTGCTGAGGAGCTCTCAGATCCCTTGAGCTCACACTCCCGACTCCAGTCTTGCTTGGTGCGGTGCAGCGGCGGCTGAGCGGTGCAGCCTAGGAGAGCAGGTGAGAAGGGCTGGGCTGGCGGCACACAGCGTGGTGAGCAGAGGACGTCTGCGTCCAGAGACTGCGCAGGGACTAGAGGTCCCGGGACTCTCGGAGTCCTCCTTGTCGTGAACAGCAGCGGCCGTCGTGGCACCACCAGGAGACTGAGGGACTCCGCGGCTCTGGTGCTTACCCACAAAGAGTGGGGGCAGGGAACAAGGGAGCTGGACGATGAGACGTTTGGGGGAAAGGGCTTGGAGATTCTTGATCATCAGGGCTCCGCGGCTCCACGTACATGTTCGCACTTCTTCTGGACCTCTATCCGCTGAGTGACAAGGTCTTCTGCACTTTCTGTGCCCAGTCAGAGGGTCTGCAGGTCTCTCCCCGACCACCCTCAAGTGTCAGAGAGCACTCTCCTCTCTCGCACTCTGGAAGAGGCAGGAGGTGGGGAAAGGACAACAATAGCAAGCATGAGCCAGGTCTGGGGGAATCTTTGGAGGGGCTGGACAGCCTGTGGTGTCAAGTCGAACTGGAGTTGGCCCTCCAGGGCAGAGCAGAGATCTCTGTGGGGAGCGTATGAAAGCCTGGCTGGTGGGAGGGCACCAAACAGACAGACAGACCGAAAGGTACATGTACGCACATACATACACCCTCTAGGCGCCCAACCAAGCCAAAGAGAAAGAGTAGTTGGCTCAGGGACCAAGATCTCACCATTGACCCCCAGGAAACCATACTGCTTCCATCCCTGCTGCTCTCCAAGTCGTGGGGGTCTCTGAGTTTTGACTAGTATCTTCCAGCTATGGCGCTGGTGGGGCACCAGATTAGATAGGAAGCATGGCCTGCACTGTCTCTAGGGCCTTTATCAACCCAACCTTACCCTTCTTTGCCCTTTCAAAATCCCGCCATGGTGGGGGTGGACCCTCACCTGGATACTGCCGCTTCTGTGGTGGGTGGGGGAAGCTGCCACATAGTATTGCACCAGCTGTTTGGAGACCACCTAGTCCTGAGCACCTGGTGTGTACCTGAAAGGACTCTACACTTTCTGCCTAGCGTTTCCAGGCAGCCCCAGGCTCCTCTACCACTGGACTGGGTTCATCCATCTTTCTGGATACTTTGCCCTTAGACCAGCTGTGCCCACGCCCAGCCCCTAGCTGGACTGTGCCTGTCTGGGATTCGTGTAGGGTAGGAGAGAAATGGTCTAAGCATCAACTTTAGGCCCTTGGGAATAAATATGGATGGGTGAGTAGAAATCATGGGTGTATGTCTTTACAGGCTTATGCTTAGCTTAGAGGGATTTCTAAGGGTAGAGTTTGAGCTCTTAAAAACTGACCTTTGCCTCCTTTGGTCTGGCTCACTCTACTTTCCCTTTAAAATTAATCTACTACTCTCAAGGCTGTCAGGCAGTCTCTGGGGGACTGGACTGCCCAGCTTCCCTGTACCACCACCCTCAGCATTCCCATGGCACCTACACTGGGAACATGCAGACCAGAGATTGCCTACATCACAGCCATCAACCGGCACCAGGACCCTCCATGCCTTGGCCATATGCCAGCCTCCCAATCAATCCAGAGAGCCTCCTGGAACCCAGGGCCTTGGAGGGCCTTGGAGGACCTTGCATTTATTCAGGAATGTATTCATGCATACATGCATTTCTTTTACTTGGTTCCCCAACACTAATACAACTCCATGCCAGGCACCTGCTAGGTTCCAGAAATGAAGCACTAAACATTGCAGGTATGGTCTTGCCCTGGAGAAGCTCACAGTCTAGTGGGAAAGAGAGATTGTAATCTGCAGATCACACATTTTTTTCGGCCCCAGGCAAAAACAAAGCAAGTGTGGGTTAGGAGTGGGCAAGCCCAGCCCTGCTGCCTCCTACACTCCCCAGGGCAGTCAGTTGGGCCTGGATGACAGCAGTCTGATGAAGCAGGTACCAGATGGAAACTCACTTCAGGTTCCATGCTTTCTTACTTGGGTATTCAGAAAGGACACTGTGATCAGGGGAGCTGATCTGGAGGCCAGGAAATTGGGGCCAGGCCTCAGTGACACTCCTGTACACTACTGTTCCACTCTGGCCTCTTTACAGGGTGTAGGTGGGCATCAGACTACAGGAGATGATGGGTCCATGGCAGGTCTATGTGGCTATTGTGTTGATGCCTTTCTGCTTCTTGGTCCCCAGATCTGTATTTCTGTTTCCTCAACCAGGAGTCACCAAGATGCCCATCCTGGAAAAAGCCCCCCATAAGATGGCAGCAAAAACTCTCAGCAGTGAGGAGGAACCTGTGAGTGACTTTTGGAGCCCACTTTCTTATCCCTACTCTCCCCATTCACATGCTCTTGGCTTCCAGAACAGTCCTGAGTGGGACTTGCCCCCAGTACTTGCCTGGATCCCAGTCCTGCCCTCTCCTAGGCATGAAGCCCAGGCTGTGGCTCTGCCCTGATCCTGTTGAGGAGCCCAGGCAGGCATCGGGGCACTAGGAGTAGCTTCAAGAGGTGCTAAGGGAATGCTTACAGCCATACTTCCTAATCTCCAAGTCCAGGGAGAGCCCTTGAACTAGGCTAGATACTCTTTTTTTTCCCCTCTAGGATTTACTCCCACCCCAATTTCCACTTTCCATGGCTTTGAGCCCAGAGGAATTGTTTTAAGTAAGCCTTGTCACATCCGAGCCCCAGGTATTGTCATTGGTTCAGCCCTGGAGCCTTGAGATAAGCCACCCCTTCTTGGGGAAGCATCCTTCCTCCCTCCCCATTCACCTTTCAGAGTGAAGAGCAGCACATCCAGTCTCTTCAGTGTGGCACATGTTGGTCGCTCTGCTACACTTGTCTTCTTGACACCTCCTTGACACCCCCACCATTCCCCATCCCCAACCCGAGGTTTCATTTGGAACCCTGAATAGAACTTTCTGGCTTCTCCCTGTAAAGTTTTTACCACATTATCCTGCTTGCTGTAGCCGATATCTCTGATGTTCCTTCTGCTCCTTGGCATGTTCTTCCCTTTGGGCTGTGGCTATCTTGTCTCTCCATTGAACCTCAGTTCAGCTCAGACCCTGGCTCACATAAACTGCCCAGAAAACATGTATTGACCTGAGACCCCAGGGTCCAAATACCCTCATAAAAACAAGACCTTGCCACTGTTCCTATTGTGGGCCAGAAACCTGTGAGAGTCTGGAAGGAGCCCCAAGGGGCTGATATCCAAGCAGAGATTTTCTGTCTCATTCCTTTTTGTTTATTGTCAATTCCCCATGAGCCAGGCTGAGTCCCAGAGCACTGTCAGAGTCCCCAAGAAGGGTGGCCTGTCTCTAGGAGGGGCTTCAGCCAGACCTGCTGCTACTCTTGGCCAGACCACCAGCAGGGCTTGGTTTTCTGTAGGTACTTGCCCATTTACCCACCACAAAGGCCCCCAGGTCCCAATAGAAGAAAGAGGAAATTAGATTAGCTACATGGAGGACCTGGACCTGGTTCTCTGGAGTGGGTTGGATAGCTTAAAATGCTGTCTAGACTCATCTTCGAGTGGTTCCAGTTTAGCAACATCTTCTAGTTAGCATTGACAGCCTTCTCCCTCCCACTAAGGCAGTGAACTCTAGACACAGGATCTGAAAAGTGGAGGAACCCCATTTATTCATCAAGTCATGTTCACTCAGTCCCTTCTGTCCAGGGCAGCCACGGGGCTCCAGCTTGTGTGGAGAGCAGAGTGGAGGAAGGCTTTCAGCAGGCTCCTTCACTCCACAGCCTGCCTGGGATAGAAATTCACTGCCCCCATCACTCTACAGAGGAGAAACCTCTGAGAGAAGACAGCCTACTTTGTAAAATTTAAGCAATAATATAAAAAGTCCTGGTTTCCAATTGTGATCAGCTAAGTGAGGAAGAAAGAAAGGGGATAGAAAAGAGAGCAAGAGAGAAGATAATGGTTGAGGAAGAAGGAGAAAAATGAATATTGGATGAAGACTGGTTTCAGGTATCAACTCTGTCACCAAATTTCTGAGTGACCTTGGACTATCTCTCCACTCTCTGGGTCTAAGCTTCCTCATCTGTCAATGAGGCTAAGCAGTAAAATGGTTGAACACATATGTCAGATCCCTGGTGAACACAACTGGCAAACTGGGAAGCATGGGGCCCAGACTCTTTCCAAACTTTAGGGGGGCTCCCAGAAATTATGAGTTTCCTCTTAGGAAGTCTTCTGGAAGGATAAGAACACCAGCATTATAACATTTAATAGCATACCTATTGTGGCCAGTTGTTTCTCTCATTTAATTTTCTCTGGGCCCCTCTCAGGTAGGAATGTTATTTATGTCCTGTGGATGAGTGATGCAGACACCAGCCCACAATGTCTGAATCATTATGGATGAAATGAGACATTCACATGGACTACCGAGTCTGGTGGAAGAAAAGGGACAGCATGGCTTTTCTCTCAAGGAGAGCAAAAGCCTTGACCCTTGCTGCAACCGGACTTTATTGGGTTTCTCCACCCATTACTTGATGGTCCTCATTTACTAAGCACAGTTGGCTTTTGGTGGTTACCTTTTACAGAAAACAAAGGAGCCAATGCCACTAACCACATCACAGAAGAGGGATATTTGCAAATGAAAAGGCAAAAGTGGTTGAACCAGTTACGCTAATCCTTGGAAGGTTTAGCATGGATTTTAGGAAGTTACTTTGCAGTAAATGTCCTCAATTCAGGCCCAGGGAGTTTTTTATTAACAAGAGCAAGACTCAAAGCAGCCTAGGCACATTGTGGGCCTGATTCCCCTCGGGGGACCCTATCCATGGGTGTGGGTCCTGTGTATCTCTGAGTGGGAGCTGGGCCCACGCCATGTAGAACAGTCTCCTACAGATGAGGAAGCTAAGACTTAGGAAGATTAAAAGAGGAGGAACTTCCACTGTACTTTTTCCCATCCTATCCCCTTACGCACAGGGAGTAGAATATCCTTCTCTGGGTATCATAACTGGAAGGGATTTAATAAGAAGTCCAAGGCATGAGTCACCTTCCCAGGAAACATCTTGCATGATTCTGGTCATTAGGACGAGCAATGAACTATATCTCCCACCATCTTTCACCTGTTCAAATATCTCCGTTAGAGTCACACCTTTTGGGTCCAGAGATCAATTGGATCGTGGAGCTCCAGGTGGGAATGGTTTCTAAATTAAGAATGATGAGCAGTCAATATCAATAACAGGACTATTTCATCTTAGACCCATTTGCTATGGTTGATAAGAATTTTCACATCAATGATCTCTTTGATCCTATGAGAAGGAGAGGTCATCACACCCATCTGATAGGAAAAGAAACTGAGGCATAAAGGCAGGGGTGATTTGCTTAAAATCAAACAGCTGGTCAGCAGCAGAGTCAGTGTATAAATCCAGGTCTGTCTGGGATCAACATCAAGGTCTTTTCCTCTACACTTTGTCCAATCCTGGGGGTAGGGCTGGAGTATGGGAGAAAGCAAACAGGAACTTCCTAAATTCACAATTCTGCTGAGCTGAGGCTTGAAAACACATGAGTCTCAGGATAGGGAACAAGGATGGCAGCAAATGGAGACAGACACTAGGCATCAATTTGGGGACAGGCAAGGGTCACACATAAGAATGGGCACAGCAAATGCCTGTGAACCCTCTCTTCCAGGGGCTTCCCAAACTTCCAGTACCCCCACTGCAGCAGACCCTGGCCACTTATCTGCGTTGCATGCAGCATCTGGTGCCTGAGGAGCAGTTTAGGCGGAGCCAGGCCATTGTGCAGCAGTTTGGGGCCCCTGGTGGCCTTGGTGAGACTCTGCAGCAGAAGCTACTGGAGCGGCAGAAGAAGACAGCTAACTGGGTAAGAGTTGTTAGGAGGAGACTGACTGGGGAGCAGACATAGGACTCATGGGGCAGAAGGGCAGGAGGGAGACTTGGACACAGAGGGATTTGGGTGAGGGACAGGTAGGTGACAAAGATGGAGCAGATGGGAGACAGGGGTCGGGGACAGATAGGGCCAGGGGCAAGGAACTTACAACATGTGGCATGTGAGATCGGTATGTGGACATAGGGCTGACAAATGGGGGAAGGGATGTGGGACAAGGATGGGGGACAAGTATGAACAGACAAGGACAAGTTTGGGGGACAGATGGGTGATAGGGATGAGCAGCAGAAGGTATTGATAAGGTCAGGGAAGCATAGAGGGGTGAAAGGAATGGGACCCTTGTGAGGATGGGCAGAGGACATGTATAAAACACCAAACAACCTAGGTGGGAACCTGGGATGGAAGATAGAATAGAGTACAGGGCAAGGACAGGTGTGTGTGTTGGGAAACACATGATCCTGTGGAATGAATGAATGAATGATCCAGTGAAGTATCTCAATTGTCTCTTGGGGCTTCCAGGATGGTGTTGGTGTGTTCCATAAGCAAGGCGCCCTTTCTTGGATGGAGTGTACATGAACATTGTGGGTAATGGCTCCCTTCCCTACTCTCCCCCACAGGTGTCTGAATACTGGCTGAATGACATGTATCTCAATAACCGCCTAGCCCTGCCTGTCAACTCCAGTCCAGCTGTGATCTTTTCTTGGCAACACTTCCAGGACACCAATGACCAACTAAGGTGAGGTCACTGTGCTCTTGGGCTCACAGTTTGAGTGTCTGCCTGGGGAAGGGTCCTGGCCCTAGCACCAGGAAGGAAAGGCTGGACCTTGTGTCTTGGCAGAGCTTTCTGAGGCCAAATGACCCTGAGGCAGGGTTGGTCCAGGCCATGGGGCCAGAAAAGAGGTTAGGTGAGGCTGCACATGAGGAACAAACACATTTGGGGTGGGTAGACACTAATGAAGGGCATGGGCCTTCAGATGTCCCCGTGGCAAGTCTTGACCTGGTTGAGGCCCTGGGAGGAGGTGGTTACATTTTCATCCTGCCAGTACTTGAGGCTGGGACTTGTTGGTGGGATGCAATGCCCCAGGTGATCTGAGAGGCCCCAGCTGCCCTCCAGCCCCCAGCTCTAAACAGAGGCTCAGAGTGGTTAGCAATGGTTTCTTCCTGCCAGCTGCCTTTGCCAGATCTTGTGCATCTGCTGTAATTTCACAGCTCACCGGGTTACTGGAATAGCCTCTGGGCCCACTGATGACAATGGAAGGGCCATTTATGCAAGGGTGGGGCAAAGAGAAAGGATCTTCCTGCAAGAGTCAATCAGACCCAAATCCAGGTCTCTGATTTTAGGACTTGAATGGGACACAGTATGGGGACAGTTCAGGAGGAAAAGAAAGGCAGAGCCCATCTCGCTGCAGACATGACTCAGCAATGCTTGGGAGACCTCCAACATGTGCTTTCTTACCAAGACCTGTCCAAAGGTCTGGGGGCAGCCTTCCTTCTTCCCCTGCAGCAAGGGCCTCCCCTAGTCAAAAGGACGTGTACAGATGGATGAATAACTTCTGAGAACAGTTCTCAAAATTGCATTCAAGTGGGCATTTTCCTATTGATGTGGTTAAGCCAGGGCTCATTCCTCCATGAACAGTCAAGATGACATGATTCCATGGCATGGTTCTCTGGTGCTTTTTACCTCAGCACCTGCTTTCCTTTTCACTAGCATTTAGGGAACTCAATTACTTACTTTTCCCAGGAGACTGAATTTTCTGCAATCCCAGGGTTCTGGCCTAGTCCAGCCCTAGCACCAGCCTTTCCTAGAAAGAGCCCAACCCCTGTCTGCCTGCTAGCCCTTTTCTGCCTGCTCTGTGTCCTCTCCTGGCTTCCTCTCCCTCCACCTTTTGCTCCTAATTCACATCCTAGTATCTTCTCCTTCCCTCCCTCAGGGAGTTCTTCCCAGGGGACCACATTTAATCCAAAGTTTGTGAAGGGCTGACAATATAGAGATGGGTAGGAGGCAGCAGGTATACCATCCTATTAGGGCACTACTGAGACCTGGCATCTGGTGAGTGGTTATTGAGTTGGAAGAGAAGATAGGGAGAAGGGGGAGGGAGAGTAGGAAGGAGAGTGAGAAAGAGAGAGAAGGAGGGAGAGTGAGAAAGAGAGAGATTGAAGAGGGAGGGAAGGAGGTGGGCAGGAAGAAAGGTAGAAGGAAAGAAGCAAAAAGTGAGAGAGAGAAAGGGAGCCTGCGTCCCTGAGAGGAGAGGCTAAGGTCTCATCTTTCCCCACAGGTTTGCTGCCAACCTCATCTCTGGAGTGCTGAACTACAAGGCCTTGCTGGACAGGTAGGACTGGGCCCAGACTGGTAAAGGTAGTGCCCTGTTCTGGCACAGCCTGTTCATTCACTTGTCTCCCTGACACACTAGACAAGAAGCTCTAGAGGGCAGGGAACTTGTCTTTTTTCAGCTCTGTGTTCCTGGCTCCTGTCAGGAGTAAATAAGACCCTACCACCCACCAGAGTCAGGATGACCTTTGCTCCCCCTGCCCCAGCTGTTAATAGTTTCTTTTCCTGGTGTAAGCACTATTCTACCTTGATCTTTTAAAAATGCTCCCATTCCTCCATACCTTATATGTACACAAAAGTATGTATATCAAGAATCTAGAGAACACACAGAAGGTAGAGAAGGGAGAGTCAGCCTTGCCACCTGCTACTTGAGGGAAATGGTCTCCTCATTCTGAGCCTTTGTACTTGGCTTCAAACCCACTTTCGTTTCTGCCTTAAACCAGTGTTCATTGAACAATCTGTAGTGTTCCTTTAAATTTTGTAAAATGTTTGTAAAACACTACAAAATGAATTAGTAGAAAATGGTACAAAGGTACAAAATATGAGACCACTTTTTTAAAAAATTAGATTTTAACTATATTTTTATTTTTAATTATAATTTGTATTTGATATTATTTTATATTAATTTCAGGTGTACAGATAAGTAGTTAGACAATCATATACTTTACAAAGTATTCCCTTAATACTTCCACTACCCACCTGGCACCATACATAGTATTACAACATTATTGACTATATTTCCTATACTATACATTCCTGTGACTATTTTATAACTACTGATCTGTACTTCTTAATCCCTTCACCTTTTTCACCCAGTCCCCCAACACCCCTCTCTTCTGACAACTATCAGTCTGTTCTCTGTATTCATGAGTCTGTTTCTATTTTCTTTGTTCATTCACATCATTCTTTAGATTCCACAATAAGTGAAATCATATGGTATTTGTCTTTCTCTGACTGACATTTCACTTAGCATAATATTCTTTAGGTTCATCCATGCTGTCACAAATGGTAAGATTTTCTTCTTTTTCATGGTTGAGTAATATTCCATTGCACATATGTACCACCTCTTTTTTATCCAGTCCTCGACTGATAGGCACTCAGGTTGCTTCCATATCTTGGCTATTGTAAATAACATTGCAATGAACATAGGGATGTGTATGTTCTTTTGAATTCGTGTTTTGGGTTTCTTCAAATGTATTCCCAGTAGAATCACAGGGTCATAAGGCAGTTCCATTTTCAGTTTTGCAAGGAACCTCTGTACTGTTTTCCACAGTGGATGCACCAATCTGCATTCCCACATACAGTGCACAAGGATTCCCTTCTCTCCACATCCCCACCAATACTTGTTTGTTGATTTACTGATGATAGCCATTCTGACAGGTTTGAGGTGGTATCACATTGTGGCTTTAATCTGCATTTCTTGGATGATTAGTGATGTTAAACATCTTTTCCTATATCTATTGGCCATCTATATGTCCCTTTTGGAAAACTGTATGTTCAGATTCCCTGCCCAATTTTTAATGGAATGGTTTATTTTTAGTATTAAGTTGTTTGTGTTCTTTATACATTTTGGATATTAACCCCTTATCAGATGTATCATTGGCAAATATGTTCTCCTGTTCAATTCAATGGGTTTTCTTTTCATTTGTTCATGGTTTTCGTTGTTGTGCAAAAACTTTTTAGTTAGATGTAGTCCTATTTGTTTTTTTCTTTTGTTTCCTTTGCCCAAGGAGATATATCAGAAAAAAATGTTGCTACAAGAAATACCTGAGATTTTACTGCCTATGTTTTCTTTAGGAGTTTTATGGTTTTGAGTCTTACATTTAAGCCTTTAATCCATTTTTGTTTTATTCTTGTATTGGTGTAATAAAGTGGTTTATTTTCTTTTTTTTGGCATATTATGTATTTAATTTTTTTCAACACCACTTATTAAATAGATGATCTTTACCCCAATGTATGTTCGTGGTCTCCTTTGTTACAAATACTTGACCATATAGGCATGGGTTTATTCCTGAGGTTTCTATTCTTTTTTTTTTAGAATAAAATTTATTACATGAGTTAAAATAGGTGGTAGAAGGATTTATTTGCCTTTACAAGACCTTGATTTTTCCTAGCTAGAACTCCAGCCCCTTGCCCTCTTAAGACACAGCCACCTGTGCTGCCACATTGGTCTGGTCTTGAAGGATGCAAGCATGAAGCTTGCCCTGCTGGAACTGCTCCTCGAGATGACTGCTGATTGTGGCATTGGCATTCTTTTTCCCTTCATCATATTTCTTCTGAATTTTCTTTGACTATTTTTTGTTTAAAATCTCTCCGCCCTCAGGGATCAGCTTACCCTTCTTCTGGCAGCCCAGGGTAGTGCCTAGTGGGACTCGTTCTGCTATTGGTATAGCATACTGTCAGTGAGCAGAATGCAGCTCTTATTAGGGTCTCAGGGTGGACCATTTTGTTTTTGGATGCATTATAGAAAACATCAACAATCCTTGTTTTGCATGTACAATACTCCGACCTCCAGGAGAAGTTTGTCATGTCCAACCTCAAGTTTCAGTACTTCTTGTTGCCTCCCTGCATTCAGACTGTGTGTATGCAATGGGGACCAATCTCAGCATTAAAAGCAGGGTGTCCCAGCTCATATTTTCTCTTCTTGTGGTGGGGCTTTCTCTTGCCCTATGTCTTGTGGTACTTGTGCCAGTTATCCCGAGAGATGCCCATGGCTTGTCCTGGGCTCTTTATTCTGTTCCATTGATCTGTATGTCTGTTTTTATGCCAGTATGATGATGTTTTGAATAATATAACCTTAGAGTATAGTTTGATATTAGGTAGCATGACATCTACAACTCTGTTCTTCTTTCTCAAGATTGCGATGGCTATTCGGAGTCTTTTGTGATTCCATATAAATTGCAGGATTATTTGTTTCATTCTCTAAAATACACCATTGGGATTTGATAAATACTATCAAATCTGTGATAAATCTGTAGACTGCTTTGGGTAGTATGGACATTTTTATGATGTTAATTTTTCCTATTCATGAACACAGTATATGCTTGCTTTTATTTGTACATTTTCTTCAGCGTTGTATAATTTTCCAAATACAGGTCTTTTTACTTCCTTGGTTAAATTTATTCCTAGGTACTTTATTTTATTTGATACAATTGTAAATATATCAAATAGTTCCTCTTTCTGATAGTTCACTCTCAGTGTATAAAAATGCAACCAATTTCTGCATATTTATTTTGTATCCTGCTTCTTTACTGAATGAATTCATCAGTTTTAGTAGTTTCTTGGTGGAATCTTTGGGTTTCTCTATGTACAGTATCAAGTCATCTGCAAACAATGAGAGTTTTACTTTTTTCTTTCTAATTTGCCTTTTGTTTCTTCTTCTTGTCAGCTTGCTATGGCTAGGACTTCCAGTACTATGTTGAATAAGAGTGGTGAAACATCGCTGTCTTGTTCCTAATCTTAAGGGAAACACTTCTAATTTTTGCCCATTGAGTATGATGTTGGCTGTGGGTTTGTCATATATGACCTCTATGAAGTTGAGTATGTTCCCTCTATTTCCACTTTGCACAGAGTTTTTATCATAAATGGGTGCTGAATTTTATCAAATGCTATTTCTGTATCTATTGATATGATCAAGTGGTTTTTATTCTTCTTTTTGTTTATGTGGTGTATCATGTTTATTGATTTGTGGATATTTTACCAACCTTGTACCTCAGGAAAGAAATCCCACTTGATCATGTTTTATGATCTTTCTAATGTATTGCTGAATTTGGTTTGCTAATATTTTGTTGAGGGTTTTAGCATCTATGTTTATCAGGAATATTGGCCTGTAATTTTCTTTCTCAGTAGTATCTTTATCTTGCTTTCGAATTAGAATAATGCCAGCCCATAAAATGAGTTTGAGAGTCTTTCTTTCTCTTGAATTTTTTGGAATAGTTTGAGAAGAATAGGTACTAGTTCTTCTTTGAATGCTTGATAAAATTCACCTATGAAGCCATCTGGTCCAGGGCTTTCGTTTGCTAGGAATTTTTTGGTTACCATTTTGATTTCATTAATTGTAATCAGTCTGCTCACATACTCTGATTCTTCCTGATTCAGTTTTGGAAGATTGTATGGTCACAATAGCCAAGTGCTGGAAACAACCTAGGTGCCCATCAGTAAATAAATGGATCGAAAAACTATGGTTCATTTACACAATGGAATTCTATGCAGCAGAAAGAAGGAACCCTTTCCTACCCTTTGTGACAGCATGGATGGAACTGGAGAGCATTATGCTAAGCGAAATAAGCCAGGCGGTGAAAGACAAATACCATATGATCTCACCTTTAACAGGAACCTAATCAACAAAACAAGTGAACAAGCAAAATATAACCAAAGACACTGAAATAGAGAACAGGCTGACAGTGACCAGTGGGGAGAAGGGAGGGAATTTCAGGAGAAAAGGGGAAGGGTTTGCAGGAACAAGTATAAAGGACACACGAACAAAAACAAGGTGGGGGCAGAAATGGGAGGGTGGTGGGGAGAGCTGGGGATGGGCTAGGATGGGCATAAAAGGCAGAAAACTGTACTTGAACAACAATTAAAATAAAAAAAATTAAAAAAGAATTTATCCATTTCTTCCAGATTGTCTAATTTGTTGGCGTATAGTTGTTTGTAATTTTTTTTACAATCTTTAGTTTTTGTGTTGTGTCAGTTGTTACTTCTCTTTCATCACTGATAATATTTATTTGGATCCCCCCCTTTTTCTTGATGAGTCTGGTTAGAGGTTTATCAGTCTTGTTTAGTTTTTTCAAAGAACCAGCTCTTGATTTTACTGAGAACCTTAAAGATTTACCCAAAAAACTACTAGCAGTGATAAAGTAAGGTAGCAGGACACAAAATAAATATTCAGAAATCTGTTGTATTGTTTTGTATTTTTTTAGACTCAATTTAATTTATTTCCACTCTGATCTTTATTATTTTCTTTTACTCTCTTTGGGCTTTGTGTGTTGTTTTTTCCCTGGTTCTTCTATGTGTAAAGTTTGATTGTTTAATAACATGTTATTTAGCCTCCATGTGTTTGTGTGTTTTTCAGTTTTTTTCCTTGTAATTGATATCTAGTTTAAAAACTCTGTGGTCACAGAAGATGCTTGATATGATTTCAACCTTCTTAAATTTGTTGAGACTTGTTTCATGTTCTGACATGTGATGAAACCGCTTTTATTATTAGATTCAACAGACATAAAATTCCTCTTTTCAGCTAATACAATGTTTCTGAAAGCTTCCTCTGGATTCCCATACTCACCCCGTTATGGGCTGATCATTACAGTTTAATACCCACACCTGGAGCAAAAGTGTCATGGGACACCCACCTGGCCCCATGGATGGGCCTCAGCTCTTCTCATGGCTGCATCTTACCCTCAGGGCTCAGCTCACACATATCATCAGTAAGATTGTCCTTGGTCACTCCTCCTTGCCACCCTGAATCTCTACCTGAAACACTCACATTTACCAGTTTTCTGCTTGTTCTCTGCATCCTTTTAAAGTAGAAAACTCATGTCTTGTTGGCTGCTATATCCCCCAGATCTCAGAATCACTATTCTGGGATTGCACAAAGGAATGTTCAATAATATTTGTTGTCTGAAAGGATGGAAGGAAGGAAGGGGAGAGAAATAGGGGGAAAGAAAGAGGAGGAGGGAGAGGGAGGGAAGGAGGTAGAACATGAGACATGCTAAGACCACAGGAAAAAGAGAATTTTCTTTCTTGAACTCAAAGGATGCTTCTAGAAGAGATGATGAAGGAGTAGGCTCTTATAAGAGCAGAAAGGGTTTTCTAAACAGTTAGTTGAGTGCAAGTTTGGGGTGAAGACATGCCAAGCAAAGATAAGCATAAGCAAAGGCAAAGGGGGCTAAGATGGTAAGGTCTGCACTGTAGTGCATAAGGCAGGGGTAAGGGACACTAATGAAGGTGTGAGAAAACCCTGAGGGTCTTCTTGAGCATGGAAATGGGGCATTCCACTACTTTAAAAGTAAGGAGTCAAGTTCTTTGACTGCCATCACAATGCAGTTCTGATTTTTGTGCCCTGCTTTGCCTAATCAAGTTACAGTAGAACCAATTCTGATTTCCTCCCTCCCTCCCAACTCTCCCCCTCCAGTCACTCCATCCCCACTGACTGTGCCAAGGGCCAGCTGTCAGGGCAGCGGCTCTGTATGAAGCAATACTATGGGCTCTTCTCCTCCTACCGCCTCCCTGGCCACACCCAGGACACACTGGTGTCCCAGAAGAGCAGTGTCATGCCTGAGCCAGAGCATATCATTGTGGCCTGCTGCAACCAGGTAAGCGGCCCCTTGATGCTGGGGAGGGTACATGTGTGCTCATACATTCCTGCTTTCCCAAGGGTGCTCAGCCCCCTCCCTGAGTTACACAGTGAGCTCTGGCAGAGTGGCCCCAAAATTGGGCCTCCTGACTCCCTGTCAGGTCCATTTTTCTACACTGTTTAGGTTTTAAGAATGAGGACGGTCATCAATTGAAAACACCTTCACTGGGCCCCTATTCCAGCCCTGACCAGGCAGGTCAGGTCAAAAGAGCTGCTTGGATGGAGAGACTCAGGGTCAATAATGAGACCCAGCATGGCTTTAGACTTCCACATGCAATCACCCAGGCTATGGCCTTCTAAGAGACTATACACCAGAAAGGCAGCTTTATAGACTCTTGGGACCTCCTTGCTGTTTTGTCCCTCTATTTGTGTGTTTGAGATCTGTCCCTAAGCTGTACATGGAGCTATTTATTTCCTTTCAACTGCTAGGTAGACATGCACTGGACAAGTATACTACATTTTACTTACCATTTCCTACAGGAGCTATTTAGGCTCCTCTACCATTTTGCTACTGCAAACAATGCTGATATGTACATTCATTTGTACATCTGTCGGGGCACAAAAGTATATCTTCTGTAAGCCTTAGGCTAAAATATGTATTTATAAGACCAACTGCTGAATTGTAGTGTATGAAAATTTTTTGTTTTAAATAGAAATTGTCCCCCAAAAGTGATTGTACCAATTTATATTCAATTTCCCACAAACATAATGGCCTTAATATGAAGTAGGAACCACAAAAGCAAATGTTCTTTTAGCTAATTTTAATCTGCACGTCTTTCAGTTGGGGCAGCTTGGAGTCCAACACAGTTGACAAGAATTCTGGTCCCCAAATTGTGACTATTCAAAAGCATCACATACCTTGGGAACCTTGGGTCTGACCATCTCCATCTGTTCTCAAATGTGAGAACAGTGAAGGGCCTGGCACTGTGGGCTGGCTGCCATGAATGATGTGTTTGACCTGTTTCCCCCACAGTTCTTTGTGTTGGATGTTGTCATTAATTTCCGCCGTCTCAGTGAGGGGGATCTGTTCACTCAGTTGAGAAAGATAGTCAAAATGGCTTCCAACGAGGATGAACGCTTGCCTCCAATCGGCCTGCTGACATCAGACGGGAGGAGCCAGTGGGCTGAGGCCAGGACAGTCCTCATGAAAGGTCAGCAGCAGTGTCCAGTGCATCTCCACATTCATCTCATCCTTGAGCCCATTGGTTTTTCCTCCTCCAGGGTTGGGCACCATGCCTCATCCCTATTTGCCATTGCATGGGTAGCTGAGACCTCCCTCCAACTCAGGCCCCAGTGGCAAGCATTGCTGTCAGCCAAGGTGCCTTGATGCTGAAGGCACCTTTGACACCCTCTTACATCATCTGACAATACTCTAGCTTTATGGGTGAAGCTGACTAGCACTGGAATCGTGGGGTGTCTGAAAATGCTGGGGGCAGGAAGATTTTGAGCTGGAGGAAGGCTTGCAGCAATTTAGCAGTTGTGTTTTACTTGTTGGCATGGGTGGCTCTCACTGGAAGGGTCTGAGTTACTGGGAAAGCTGTCAGATGAAAGTTGAGATGGAGCCCACCTCTGGGAGGTGCCATCTTTACAGGAGTTTTTGGTCCTAAAACTTTTCATCTTTAATCTGAAAGTTTCCAAGTATACCTACAAGAAATCTAGTATTGCCTTAACATTTTAAAGTCATTCTCTGGAAACTGTTTTTCAAACTCAAGGCCAGCTCTATTCCAAGGAACTGGATGAAGAGCCTTCCCTTCCTGCCTATGTTAGAGACTTCTGGATGAGAAGTGAGACTTCCATGAGCCTCCGTCTGCCCCTCAGGTGTTCATTTGGCCATGTGTCCATCTAGACTCCCTATGTGTCTTGTAGAGGACTTGGGCTAGGCCTGGGGAGTGTAAGAGGTAGGAAGGAGCACCTACCCTTGAGGCCATGAGACAGGAGCGGGGAAAGAGAGGGCATGAGGGAGCAGGATCAAATACATGTTAATGTGACTTCTACTAATGTAAGGTAATAGAGACAGCAGGTGACAAATAACTGTTTCAGGACTTCAGAGTGGGAAGGTGGCCATTCTAATTAGGAAGCTTTCAAAAGGTTTTGTTGGAAGAGGTGGAAATTGTGCAAATCACTGTGACATGAGAGCGACAGGAGGGATGGATAGCATCAAAGCTGGCAGACTGACTGTGGGCAAAGCCAACTGCCCACCAGGGACATCTGCCCTACCTAGTACCATGAGGATAGCAACCTGACTGGTAAGAATGGCCATGCTGAATGTACTGGGAGAATGAGGAGGTAGGGGGACCTGGATCTCTGACAATAGGCACTTGCCTTGTCTGATCCCTCTCCCTAGAAAGTTCTTCCCACAGGGCTGGCTGGGTCTTTGCACTATCCAGAGCTTAGGTCATGTGTCACCACCTCAGGACCTCCTTGAGCATTTCTCCCCAATCACACTCTGTCACTTTGCCCTGTTTTCTCATCTAGATTGTATTTCTCACTTGCCAAAGTCAGCTTTTCATTTGTTTGATTCATGCTGATTATTTGCCCTGCCTCAAACTCTCCAAGTCAGTAAGATCCAGGAGAACAGGGACCTTAACTGTTTGGTTTAACTTTGAACTTGCTGTGCCAAATACAGTAAAGGTTCAATTATATTAGTTAAATGAAATACTGAATAATTATTAAGGATACTGGGCCCCAGACTTATTTTCCAGTTACCAATGAACTATCCTTTCATTCACTTATTGGGCACATGTGAATGCTTGGTTCTAACCAGGATGTTGCACGGGCCACAGGGGAGTTTGAGAGCTGAGCCTGTTTTTACAACCTAAGTGCCAAGTTGGGGAATTAATAACTTATCATTTGAAAGTCAGTTAATTCCCTTAGGAGACCATGGTGTAATCAAATCCTACCCTTCTCCCCTCCAGGGACAGTGACTGGCATCAAAATAAGCGCTTCTGCTTCCAGTACGGTTTCTACTTTATTAGCAGGCAAAGCCAAGCCTTCTTCCTGCAGTACTGCTGGGATTGCCTTGAGGTCTCAGTGCATGAGCTGTACTAATCAGAATTAATTTGTTAATGGCACTTGATCTAGCTTTCTGAATGGAAGTGCTGTTTCTGTGGGAAACATGACAGAGAAATGGGGGCTGCACATCCCTTCCCTTTAGAAATCCAGTTAGCACTGACTGTGTCATCTGCACAGCAGGAAACCAATACTTTGATGAGCCTTCTTCTCTGGAATGGCCCTTTCCCACTGAAGGAAAATGGGGAAACTATTTAAAAAACAATTTCAGTGTCAGTAAAATATTATGGCAGCTTGGGCTACGGCTGAGGGGAAAGATGTAAAGACATGGGTAGGATCTAAACATATTTCAAAGTAGAAAAGGAAGCATAAAAGAAGTGAGTAGTGTTTCTAGATCTTTGATTGGAGCAACTGAGGAGGTGGTGCTTCTATTTCTTGGGATAGGACCAGGTTGAGGAGGTGGCTATAAAGTGGAGAAGTCCTTTCCAGATATGTCAGAGTTGAGATGCCTTGAGTCATCTAAGTGGAGACATCAGATTAGATCTATGTGTCTGGAACTAGGAAAGAGATCAGTACAGAGATATAAATTTGAGAGCTATCAGCACTTAAGTGACATCTAAAGTCATTGACCTGGGTGAGATCATCTAGAAGCAGAAAAACGGGGCCTCGGAGGTCAGGCAGAGAAAGATGCTAAGGGGATTGAGAAAGAGCAGCCCTGGAGTCGAGAAAGCCGGATGAGACATAAAGATCCAAGATGGGAGGAGGAAGTAACCAATCACACCAAATGTTGGTGAGAGCTCAAGGAAGAGTCATCACTGACTTTCACAAAGGTCAGATTGAAATATTAGGAAGAATGAATGGTTGTATGCTGATGGTAGTGATCCAACAGCAGGAATAAATTGTTGATGAGGTCAATGAGTACAATCAATAAGTGTGAATGACTCTTCTCAGACATTTTGGTATTAAAAGAAGCAGGAAAATGCCCTGACTAGTGTGGCTCACTTGGTTAGGCATCATCCCACAAAGTGAAAGGTGGCCTGTTTGATTCCCTATCAGGACACTTGCCTAGGTTTTGGGTTCAGTCCCCCATCTGGGTGCACAGGAGAGGCAACTGATCAATGTTTCTCTCTCACATGATGTTTCTCTTCCTCTGTCTGTCCTTTCCCTTCCCTCTAATAATAAATAAATAAAATCTTTTTAAAAAATAAATAAGTAAAAGGAGCAGAAAATGGGGGAGTTGCTGCAAGAGGATAAGGTAAAGGGAAGTGTTTTTAGTAGGAAAGGCAAGGGCATGGTTGTATGCCAACAAACACAGAGGCATAATCCCATAACAGAACTGTTAATTAGGAGGAAAGAGATAAATGGAGGGGTAGAATTTTTAAAAGGACTAATGGAGATGGAAGTCAGGGAATAAGAGGCCTTTTGTTGCTGCAAGGAAAATGGGCACTTGAACACAAGGACTATAAGACTGTTCTGTGGTGGCAGAAGTGTGAAAATGTTCCCAACTGGTGGTGTCTAGTCTCAGATGAGCAAAGCTGTGGCCCTGAACTGAGGGGCAGAAGGTGGAATTCTGAAGACAAAAGAGAAAAGATGGGATTCTTTAGACAAAAAGAGAATGTATGAAATAGCCTCTTGGAAAGTGGGAAAGAGAGCTTACTTGTAAAACTTGATAAGATTTATGGATTGTTTTGAGCTCATATTTGAGGACTTGGGGTTATACATTTAGGAAAAAATAATCAACATTGTTTTATAATTCTCCCCCACAATATTCAGCTCCTCAGGTTCAGGCAAGGAAAAGGTAGGTCACCAGGTTCAGTCAAGGTTGGTGATTATGACTGAGGGAAAGGAGGTAAGGTGTGGCTAGGGAATGTTTATAATGTTGGGATCTAAACTGAATTTGCTAGGCCTGCCATAACAGAGTACCACATACTGAGTGGTTTAAACAACAGAAATTTATTTAGTCTGAAGACTAAAGGTCTGAGATCAAGGTATTGGTGGGGTTAGTTTCTTTTGAGGTTCTTCTCCTTGGCTTGTGGTTGGCTGCCTTCTCCCTGTGTCCCCACATAGTCTTTACACTGTGTCCTAATCTCCTCTTCTTATAAGGACACCAATCATGTTGTATTAGGTCCCATCCTAATGACTTCAGTTACCTCAATAAAGACCCTGTCTCCAAACACAGTCCCACTTTGTGATACTGGGGGTTAGGACTTTAACTTAGGAATTTTGGGAGAACACAGTTTAGCCCATGATAGGAGGGAAGTGAAAGACAGAGGTGGATAATGGGTAGTGGAAATAGGTAGTGGAGCTCATGGTTTTGGGGTGTCAATGAGGTGAGCCATGTTGCAGTGTGGGTAACAGAGTGTGTGAACCAAAAAGTCAAGTGTGTCGTTAGAGGGTTGAATGCCTGAAACAGACTTCAGAGGGTGTCAGTTCCTGGTACTGACGAGTTCCTGGATGTGATTGTGGGAGTGGGTGGGAGGTTAGACTGCCAAAGTTGGGAAGTCAAGGGTCTGAGAGAGGAGGGTGCAGGCTGGGTTATTTACATGGACATCGAAGCTACCGGGACAATAATTGGAGTAGTGATGGGGAGGAGAAAGATGAAACAGGAGGCCAGATCTGCATGATAGAGGTTGGTGTAACATAGCAATAAGGGGATGAAACTGCTGCTCCAAATGGAAAGGAGGGAGGAAGAGTCATAAGAATAGGAACATGGGGAAGGAAGTCACCTACCTGACCTGGCCTTGGAGGACATGAGCATCAAGGAAAATAGTCTGTGAAATGGTGCAGGGATGTGTACTCCTCAGGGAAAGCTGCTCTTCAGTTGAGGCAGAAGGTGAACAAGAATACTTACAGAAGAGGTTAAAGATGCAGGGGAACCAGCCAGCCCTACTCAGGTATTATGAAGCATCCAGAAAGGAGGAAAGGAGAGGGGTGAGGCTGAGCCCACACAGGGAGCATTGGATCAGCAGGGCATGGGAGTGCCAGCAACAGACCCAGGGACTGTGGTCATTACTGCAAACAGAATTCCCAAATCCTTCACTTCCAGGAAACTACTCTCTCCTAATTCCAGGCATGCCTGCCTGCCTGTGGTTATGGGGGTGGGGACAGCTTTATGATCCATAGCAGTATCACAGTTAATACCATGGGGTAGGTGCTTTTCAGGGCATCTTTGTTTAAGCCCCAAGGTCTCCACCCCCTTCCCGGGACTGGGCAGAGACTGGGGCCTGTGGCATTGTGCCCAGTCAACTGCTGTCCTGCAGGAGGCCATGGTCAAGTTGAACTTCTTTTATTTTCATGGAGGTCTAGAGAGAAGCCCCTAAGCTCAGATAAAATCTGCTCTTAAATTCTCATAGAGTCAACTGAGGCCCAACACAGCAATTGATTTCATTAAACCTTTCTCCTCAGGAAAAGAAGTGGTTCACCTGGCCCCAAACAGGCTGGCTCCCTCTGTGAGCTAACAGGTTTCTCAGCCCAACCTCCCTGCTGTGCCACTGAGAGGGTGGATCTCATGGAGACCTTAACACCATTGCAGTAAAGCCCAAAAGCAGTGAAGCCAGATGTCTTCTGCAAAGCCCATGTTATTCCTGTGCCCCGTATCCACACACCTCCACAGCCCCTCATACAGCACTTCTCACACAGGGCTCACTGAGAACATGGTGCAGGACACATGTGTGTATTGCCATCTCCACTGTCAGCCCAGTCATCTGCAGCCAGTGACAAGAGCCCACCAGGACCATCACTGCTTCCAGAGGTCTTTGTTGCAGAGACTGGTATAAGCAGAGTTGTTAGGATAAGAGCTGACAGGATAAAACCAAAGGAGTATCTTTGGAAAGAGTCCTGCTGGTATTTATGGGCCTCACCCCTCTGCCTCTCATAGTCCAGGAGGGCTTTCTGTGCCAACTGAGATTTGAGACTAATGCCAACTGATGTCTATGTGAATGGTGGGGATGGCTGATGACATCAGGGTTATCTAGCAAGCTCCTTAAAAAACAAACAAGAAAAAAAATTCTTCAGGCCCAGTGGTTTTCCAGTGGGACAGAAGTGAGGCCAAGGAGTCTGTATTTTAAGCACCATAATTTTGTGCAGCTCAGTTGAGAGTCCCTTTTTCAGATGTTAGCAGCTTCTGTGCATGAGAGGTCGCTTTGATGTTGGTCCATGTCATGGGCATTTTCTGTCCCTTGTTGCTTTTAGGTATTCATTATAGCCCATGAGGAAGAGTTTCATCCCCATGGGATAGGGGAAGCTGTGTCTCCTTCAAGTTGAGGTAACCCCACTCTCAGAGTTGTCAGCTGCAGAGCTGGGACTGACCCAATGGCATCTGCATCCCAAGTCTGCAGGGCCTGGCAGGCAGGCTTAAGATTTGGGGCCTCAGGAGAGTTGCTCATATCCTCTCAGGACCTTCCTCTCCAGTGAGCTGTGGCTTCTTGAACCCAGCAGGAGCCAACACTCCTATCCTGGTCTTGAAATTCAATTAGACATTCAGCCCTGAGTCTGGAAGACTACAGTGCTTGTCAATTTATAGAAAAAGGATAGCCAGCTCAGAGAGCCCCCTCCCCCACCCCACTGGTTTTCCTGGGTGCTACTGTGGAGATCCTGCCAACAGACTCTGAGGCAGATGCCTCCATTTACACATACCCGTAAATATTTATCCCCAGCAGCCAATCAGAGCCAGATACTGCTTTCACAGAGGAAGCTGACAGAAGGCGGACTGGCCTTGTCTGCAGAAGGTCTCTGCCATGGTTTATAAGAACCACTCAGATGGGGTGTTTTGCTATTTAAATATTATCATCCACAGACAGGCAATTTTGCTGATTTTAAAACCAATTACACATCAACAGCCTCTCTGATTTAATTGGTCCAGAAATACCTCCTGAGTTCTTAAGGCTGAATGCTGTTTTCTTTCTTGTGGGGAGGTGGGACTTGAGCCAATGCTTCCCTCCCACAGTGGAAGCATGAAGACCTTTATGTACCAGAAAATCCACACAGGAAGAAGCATGTGATCTGGGGCAAGAGGCCTGGCCTTGACCTGACATCCCTTTTGTCCCCCCGAACCCGGATCCCTAGGCTAGGATATGAAGATGGCAGCACCCCCCTGATAATAGAACCAAGAGGACACAGAGGGGCTGCAAAGAGGTGGTCTAGTGCCTGGCATACAGTGGGTGTTCATTAATGATAAGTTTTTTAGATTTGGGGAAACACTCTAAGAACACAACCTCTCTGGAAAAATCTAGTGAACTGAAAATAGGCACCTGTTGAATGGCCACTATCCATACAGTTAGTGACAGTGGCCTATAGCCCTAGACAGAAAGGCATGTACTTGCATGGAACCTTAACCCTTATTAACTCTGGGATGCTCAGGCCCCCCACATACCACATGCCCTGTGTGCATAGACTACAGACACCTCTCTCATTTTTCCCTGGTTGCCACTCCTTTGGCTCTCACTTTCCATGAAATAATGGGAAGCACAATAGTATTTAGGGTACATGGCAGCTGGGAGGTATTTTTGATATCTCCTGCCTTTCTTTCATCACCACCCCTAACTCTAGAAGTATGGTAGCACATCTGCCTTTGTGGGAAGGGTGGGTAGAGTATAGAGGAAGAAGGAATTCTTGGCTCTTGAGGGTTTTCTAAAAACTAAATTAAACATATTTGGGGATAATTGTAGATGCATATGCATTTGTAAGAAATAATCTTAACTGTGCCCTTTCCCCACCAAATGCTAACATCTTGTGAAATTCTAGTACAAGGTCACAACCAGGATATAACATTAAAACAAGTTAAGATACAGAACATTTACATCCCCACAATGACCCCAGTGTTGCCTTTTTTTCTTTTTTCAAAAAAATTTTATTTTAATCATTGTTCAAGTACAGTTTTCTGTCCTTTACTCACATCCCAGCCCACTCACCCATCCCTCCCCACTTCCCTCCCATTTCTACCCCCCACCTACTTTTTGTCCGTGTGTCCTTTATATTTGTTCCTGTAAACCCTTTCTATTCTCCCCTGAAATTTCCCTGAAATTCCCTCCCCTCTCCCCTCTGATCACTGTCAGCCTGTTCTCCATTTCAGTGTCTTTGTCTATATTTTGCTTGTTTTTTTGTGTTTTGTTGTTTAGGTTCCTGTTAAAGGTGAGATCATATGGTAATTGTCTTTCACCACTTGGCTTATTTCACTTAGCATAATGCTTTCCAGTTCCATCCATGCTGTTGCAAAAGTAAGGAGCTCCTTCTTTCTTTCTGCTGCATAGAATTCCACTGTGTAAATGGACCATAGTTTTTTGATCCATTCATTTACTGATGGGCACCTAGGTTGCTTCCAGCACTTGGCTATTGTAAATTGTGCTGCTATGAACATTGGGGTGCATAGGTTCTTTAGGATTGGTGTTTCATTTGGGGTGCATAGGTTCTTTTGGATTTGTGTTTCAGGGTTCTTAGGATATAGTCCCAGCAGTGGAATTGCTGGATCAAAAGGCACATCCATTTTTAGTTTTCTGAGGAAGTTCCATACTGTTTTCCACAGTGGTTGTACCAGTCTGCAGTCCCATCAACAGTGCACTAGGGTCCCCTTTTTCCCACAACCTCTCCAACACTTGTTGTTTGCTGCTTTGTTTATGATGGCCATTCTGACTGGTGTCAAGTGGTATCTCATTGTGGTTTTAATTTGCATCTCTCTGATAGCTAGCCATATTGAACATTTTTTCATGTGTCTCTGTATCCTCTGTGTGTCCTCCTTGGAGAAGTGTCTGTTCAAGTCCTTTGCCCATTTTTTAATTGGGTTGCTTGTCTTCTTAGAGTGGAGTCATGTAAGTTCTTGTATATTTTGGAGATTAAGCCCTTGTCTGAGGTATCATTGGCAAATATGTTTTCCCATACAGTTGGGTCTCTTTTGATTTTAATACTGTTTTCTTTAGCCTTGCAGAAGCTTTTTATTTTGATGAAATGCCATTTGTTTATTCTTTCCTTTATGTCCCTTGCTCTAGGGGATATGCCAGTAAAACTGTTTCTGCGTGAAATATCTGAGATTTTCCTGCCTGTGTTCTCCTCTAGGACTTTAATAGTGTTATGGTTTGTATTTAAATCTTTTCTCCACCTTGAATTTATTTTTGTGTATGGTGTAAGTCGGTGCTCGAGTTTCATTTTTTTGCACATAGCTGTCCAGTTCTCCCAGCACCATTTGTTGAAGAGGCTATTGTTTCTCCATTTTATGTTGCTGCCCCCTTTGTCAAATATTACTTGACCATAGAGGCTTGGGTTTATTTCTGGGCTCTCTGTTCAGTTCCATTGGTCCATGTGCCTGTTTTTATGCCAATACCAGGCTGTTTTGATTACAGTGGCCTTGTAATACAGTTTAATATCAGGTATTGTGATCTCTCCTACTTTAGTCTTCTTTCTCAAAATTGCAGCAGCTGTGTGAGGTCATTTATGGTTCCATATAAATTTTTGAAGTGTTTGTTCTATGTCTGTGAAATATGCCATTTTTTACTTTAATAGGTATTGCATTGAATGTGTAAATTGCTTTGGGTAGTATGGACATTTTGATGATGTTAATTCTTCTGATCCATGAACACTGTGTATGTTTCCATTTGTCTGTGTCTTCCTTGATTTATTTCTTCAGTGTTATGTAGTTTTCTGAACACAGGTCTTTTACCTCCTTGGTTAGGTTTATTCCTAGGTGTTTTTTTCCTTTTGCTATATTGAAAGGGATTTTTTTTCTTGATTTCTGCTTCTGCTGCTTCGTTGTTGGTATACAAAAATGCATTTGATTTCACAATATTGATTTTGTATCCCGCTGTTTTGCCAAATTCATTTATTGGGTCAAGCAGTTTTTTGGCCGAGTCTATAGGATTTTCTATGTACACTATCATGTCATCTGCAAACAGTGACAGTTTTGTTTCCTCCTTTCCAATTTGGATGCCTTTTATTTCCTTTTCTTGTCTGATCGCTGTGGCTAAAACGTCCAATACTATATTGAATAGAAGCGCTGAAAGTGGACAGCCTTGTCTTGTTCCTGTTCTTAGTGGAAAAGATTTTAGTTTTTGCCCGTTGAGTACAATGTTGGCTGTACATCTCTCATATATGCCCTTTATTATGTTGAGGAATAATCCCTCTATTCCCACTTTGCTGAGTGTTTTTATCATAAATGGGTGCTGTACCTTATCAAATGCTTTCTCTGCATCTATTGATATGATCATGTGATTTTTGTCTTTGCTTTTGTTTATATGATGTATTACATTTACTGATTTGCAAATATTGTACCATCCTTGCGTGCCTGGGATGAATCCCACTTGATTATGTTGCATGATCTTTTTAATGTATTGCTGGATGTGGTTTGCCAAAATTTTGTTGAGGGTTTTAACACCTATGTTCATCAGCGATACTGGCCTGAAGTTTTCTTTCTTCATTGTGTCTTTATCTGGTTTTGGAATTAGGATGATGCTGGCCTCATAAAAAGAGTTTGGGAGTCTTCCATCTTTTTGGATTTTTTGGAATAGTCTGTGCAGGATAGGGGTTAGCTCTTCCTTAAATGCTTTGTAGAATTCTCCTGTGAAACCATCTGGTCCAGGGCTTTTGTGTGTTGGGAGTTTTTTTTATTACTGCTTCAATTTCATTTGCTGTTATTGGTCTGTTCAGGCTTTCTGCTCCTTCTTCACTGAGTTTTGGAAGATTATATTTTTCTAGAAATTTGTCCATTTCACCTAGATTTTCACATTTCTTGGCATACAGTTCTTCATAGTAATTTCTTACAATCCTTTGTATTTCTGTGGTATCTGTTGTAATCTCTCCTGTTTCATTTCTGGTTGGGTTTATTTGGGTCCTCCCCTTTTTTCTTGATGAGTCTGCTAAAAGGTTTGTTTACCTTTTCAAAGAAGCAGCTCCTGGATTCATTGGTCCTTAGAATTGTGCTTTTAGTCTCTATGTTGTTTAATTCTGCTCTGATCTTGGGTATTTTCTTCCTTCTACTTGCTCTGGACTGTCTTTGTTGTTGTTCCTCTAGTTCTTGTAGACGTAGGGTTAGGTTGTTTGTTTGAAATGTTTCTATCTTTTTTAGGTAGGCCTGTATCGGTGTGAACTTCCCTCTCAGGACTGCCTTCACTGTGTCTCATAGGATTTGGGTTGTTTTGAGTTCATTTTCATTTGTTTCCAGAAACTTTTTGATTTCTTCCCTAATTCCATTCTTGACCCATTCATTGTTTAATAGCATGCTATTTAATCTCCATGATTTTGAGTGTTTTGGTTTTTTTCCTTGGGATTGGTTTCTAGTTTCAGTCCCTTGTGATCTGAGAAAATGCTTGGTATAATTTCAATTTTCTTGAATTTGTTGAGACTTGTTTTGTGTCCTATCATGTGGTCTATCTTTGAAAATGTTCCATGTGCATTTGAAAAGAATGTGTATTCAGCTTCTTTGGATTGACAGCCCAGTGTTACCCTTTATAGCCACACCCACTTCCTCTTGCCCCCATCAATCCTCAACCCTTGGCAACCACTAATCTGTATTATTTCAAGAATGTTATATAAATGCAATGATATAGTATGTAACCTTCTGAGACTGGTTCTTTTTTACTCAGCATAATTTTGGAATTTTCATCCAAGTTGTTACATGTGTCAATAGTTCATTCATTTTTCTGTATTGCACAGATGGGTATATCACAATAGGTGTGATATAACCCTTGACCCACTGAAGGATGTTTGATGTTTTTCTCCATTTTGGCTACTATAGATAAAGCTACTATGAACATATATGTATAGGTTTTAGGTTTTTGTGTAATCATAAGTATTTATTTCTGGAAAAATGCCCATTAATGAAATTTGAATGTTCAGTTTTTTTAAGAAACTGCTGAAATGTTTTCCAGAGAGACTGTACTATTTTACATTCCCATCAGCAATGTGTGATCCAGTTTTTCTGTATCCTCATCAGCATTTGGTTTGCCACTGTTTTTTATTTTAGCCATGCTGATAGTTCTGTATAGATATCTTATTATAGTTTTAATTTCCATTTCTCTTAATGATTGATGATGCTGAATATGTTTCCATATGCTAATTTGTCATCTGTATATCTTCTTTGGTGAAATATAAGTTCATGTCTTTTACTCATTACTTAATTGGATTGTTTGGGGGGTTTTGTTGTTTGTTTTACTGAGAGTTCTGACAGTTGTTTCTATATTCTTTTTTTTTTAAAGATTTTATTTATTTTATTTTTTAGAGAGGGGAAGGGAGAAAGACAGAGAGGGAGAGAAACATCAATGTGTGGTTGCCTCTTGTGTGCCCCCTACTGGGGACCTGGCCCACAACTCAGGCATGTGCCCTGAGTGGAAATCCAATCGGCAACCCTTTGATTCACAGATTGGCATTCAGCCACTGAGCCAAACCAGTCAGGGCTGTTTATATATTCTTTACTAACCCTTATATTTCCTTCCAATCTGTAGCTTATCTTCTCATCTTCCTAATAGGATGTTTCCTTGAGTAAGTGCTTTAGTTTTGAGGAAATCTAATTTATCAAATTTCCTTTTTATGAATTCTCCATTTGGTATCAAGTTTAAGAATTTTTTTGCCTACTCTTAGATACCAAAAATTTTCTTTTTTTTTCTTTTTGCTAAAAGATTTAAAATATTGCATTGTACATTTAAATTGATGATCCATTTTGAATTAGCTTTTTTTATAAGGTGTGAGATTTATATCCAGGCTTGTGTGTGTGTGTGCCTATGGGTGTCCAGTTGCTCTAACAACAGTTGTTAAAAAAGGCCATCCTTCCTCCATTGAATACTTTTACACCTTAGTCAAAATCTGTTGGGCATATTTGTGTGTTTGTTAGCAGGTTTTCTATTCTCTTCCGTTAATCTATGTGTTGATCTCTGTGCCAATACCAACAATTTATCAGTTCTAGCGGATTTTTTTTTTGTATATTCCTTAGAATTTTCTACATAAATAATCATGTCATGTGAAAATAGGGGCACTGTTTTTCTTTTTCTGGTCTGTATCCCTTTTATTCCCTTTTCTTACCTTGTTGCAAAGGCCAGAACTTCCAGTATTATGTTGAATAGCATTAGTAATAGTGGATGGTATCCTTTCTTTTTCATGATCTTTGTGGGGAAAGCATACAATCTTTCACCTTTAAGTATGATAAGGCTATAGGCTTTTTTCTATAGATGCTTTTTATGAAGTTGAGGAGGTTCCCATCTATTCCTAGTTTTTTGAGATTTTTATCATGAGTAGATTTTGAATTTGGTCAAATACTTTCACTACATCAATTGATATAATCATGCTTTTTTTGAGTCTATTAATATGCTTGATTACACTGATAGGTTTTCTTAATACTGAACCAGCCTCATATCCTTGGAATAAAACCCACTTAGTCATGGAATATAATTCTTTTTATATGCAGTTTAATTCTATTTGCTTATATATTGTTAAGTATTTTTTAATCTATATTCATGAGGATTATTGGTCTATAGTTGTGTGTGTGTGTGTGTGTGCACACGCACTTTGGGTTCATAAACTGAATTGGGAAGTGTTTCCTCCTCTTATAATATCTGAGAGAAATTATGTATACTGGTGTTAATTCTTCCTTAAATGTTTGGTGGAGTTTTCCAGTGCAACCATCTGAGCCTGGAAATTTCTTTTTTTGAAGTTTTAAACTTACAAATTCAATTTTCTTAATAGTTATAAGGTTATCCAAATTTCATATTTGATATTTGGTGTATTCTAGTAGCTTATACTTTTCAAAGGATTGGTCCATTTCACTTAAGTTGTCAAATTTATCTGCAGAGTTGTTCATAGTATTTACTGATTATGCTTTTGACGTGTGCAGGGCATGTAATGACAACTGTTTTATACTGATATTGTGTCTTTTCTCTCTCATTTCTTTTTTTTTAAGACTTGCAAGAGATTTGATTGATACTTTAAAGGAACCAGCTTTCTTGTCATTGATTTTTCTATTTTTTGTTTGGTTTTTAATCTCATTGATTTTCTTTCTCCTGTTTGCTTTGTGTTTGTTTAGACTTCCTTTTCTAGGTTCTTGAGATGGAAGCTTATATTATTCATTTGAGACTTTTTTCTTCTATAATGTCAGCATTTGTGCTGTACATTTTTCTCTCAACAATGCTTTAGCTGTGCCTCACAAATTTTGATATAGTGTATCTTTATTTTTGTTCATTTCAATTTTTTGCAAAAATTTCCTTTAAGGCTTCTTTTCTGACCCATGGGTTATTTGGGAGAGTGTTGTTGAATTTCCAAGTATTTGGAACATTTTCTGTTAGTTATTTTTACTTTGATTCAGAGAACACATTTCATAAGATTTCAATTCTTTTCAGTTTGTGGAGGATGGTTTATGGCCTAGGATGTGGTTGACCCTGGCATATATATTCCATGGAAACTTGAATGTGCATTCTGCTGTTGTTGGGGAGACTGTTCTATAAATGCCAATTAGATCCTAGTGATTGATTGTGTTGTTGAGTTTTTCCATATCCTTGCTGACTTCCTGTGTAGCTCTTCTATCAATTATTGAGAGAAGTGTGTTGAAGTCCCCAAATGGAACTGTGGATTTGTCTATTTCTCCCTTCAGTTTTGTCAGTTTTTGCTTCACATGTTTTGTGGTATGTTTGATATATACATATTTAGGATTGTTGTGTTTTCTTGGCATATTGATCCTTTTTATATGTAATGTCTGGTGATTGTTTTTACTCTGAAGTTTACTTACTCTGATATTAATATAGCCATTCATGCTTTCTTTTCATTAATGTTTTCTTGATACATCTTTTTTTCTTTACTTTCCACCAACCTATATCATGATATTTAATGTGAGTTTCTTGTAGATAGCATATAGCTGGGACATGTCTTTTAATCTACTTTGCCAATTTCTGTCACTATAATTATTAGTATGCTGGGGTTTATTTCTGCCATTTTATTTTTTGTTTTCTCTGTTTTTCAATTTTTTCTTTCTTTTTCCTGCCTTCTTGTGGTTTACTTGAACATTTTTTTAGAATTCAATTTTGATTTATCTGTAGTGTTTTCAGTGTATCTATTTCTATAGCTTTTTCTGCTGTTTGTTATATGTATTACCACACACACAGACACATGTGTGTGTATGTGGTAATTATATTTTTATAATATATATATTATAAAAATTATATATAATTTATAATGGGCTATTGAGGTTAAATTTTGCTACTTCTAGTGAAATGTAGAAAGTTTACCACCCTTTACATCCCTTTATTTTTCCCACATATAATTGTCTTAAATATTCCTTTAATATAAATTTAAAACCATATCAGGCAGTATTAGGATTTTGCCTTAACAGTGAAATATAACTGAAAAAACTCAAAAAGAGAATGAAAATTTGTTTTACTAAGATTGCCAGGTACAAATTCTCTTAGAGTTTTCTCGTTTGAGAAGGTTTTGATTTGCCTTTATTCCTAAAAGACGTTTTGCTGGATGTAGAGTTCTGGGGTAGACAGTTCTTTTCTTTCAGCACTTGAAAAAGGTCACACCACTTCCCACCAGCCTTGATGGTATCTGATGAGAAATATGGTGTAATTTGAATTATTTTTATTTTTCTCTATAGGTAAAGCATCCTTTCTCTCTCTTTGCTCTCAAGGTGTTTTTTCTTTGTTTTTAGTTTTCAGAAGTTTGACTATAATATGCCTTGGTATGAATTTCTTTGAATTTATTCCATTTGAGATTAACTGAGCTTCTTGAATCTTTAGGTTTATGTCTTTGGCCCAGTTTGAGAAGTTTCTAGCCATTATTTCTATTAGTACTTTCCTTTCCTGCTCTTTTTCTCTCTTTCTGTGACTCTAATGACATGATTGTTAGATCTTTTGTCCCACAGATCCCATAGGATTTGTTCTTTTTTTTAGTAGTCTGTTTTCTCTCTCTTCAGATTGGTTAATTTCTATTGTATTTTATCTCCAAGTTCACTGATTCTTTTCTTTGCCTCCTGCTGTTGAGGCCATCTACTGACCTTTTTATATTGACTATTATATTTCTTAGTTCTAAAATTATCATTTGTTATCTTTATTTTTTATGTTTAAAAAAATTTTATTGAATTTATTGGGATGACATTAGTTAATAAAATTATACATAGGATTCATGTGTACAATTCTATAAATACATCATCTATATATTGTATTGTGTTTTCCCTACCAGCCCCATGTCATCTTCTTTTATCACCATTTATCCCCCCTTTACATTCTCCTACCTGATCCACTGTTATTGTACTGGAACCTGTTGATGTAGTGTAAAGTTGTAGAGAGGGGAGCATTCTATAACCTTATGATTAAATCACTGGGCTTATGTTCCAGTGTCTCTACTAAGCTGGAAAACTATCACTATTTTATTTTATTTAAAACTTTTCAGCCCTGGCTGGTGGAGCTCAGGGGATTGAGCACCAGCCTGACAACCAGGGGGTCACCAGTTTGATCCCCAGTCAGGGCACATGTCTGGGTTGCAGGCCAGGTATCCAGTTCAAGGCACTTGAGAGGCAACTGCACATTGATGTTTTTCTCCCTCTTTTTTTCCCTCCCTTCCTCTCTGTCTAAAAACAAATAAATAAAATCTTTAAAAAAATTCAGCTTTATTAAGGTATAATTGACAAATTAGATTATAAGATACTTAAAGTATGTATTGTGATGATTGTATGATATTTAAAGTATATATTGTGATGATTTAATATACATATATAAAACATATACATTGTGAAAGGATTCCTCCATCTAATTAAATATCACATCCATCACCACACATATTTTATTTTTTATGTGAGAACATGTAAGTCCTATTATTAGCAAATTTTAGTTATACAGTATAGTGTCATCAACTATAGTCACCATGCTATACATTAGATTCTCACACCTTATTCTTATACTGAAAGTTTGTACCCTTTTACCAATCTCTCTGTTCTCCCACCCATTAGCCCATAACAATCACTCTTCTACTCTGTTTCTATAAGTTTGACTTTTTTTTAGATTTCACATATAAGTGATACCATACAGTATTTGTCTTTCTCTGTCTGATTTAGTTCACTCAGGATAATGCCCTGATAGTTCATCCATGTTGTTGTGGATGGCAGGATTTTCTTCTTTTTCCTGGCTAAATAATACTGTAGTGTCTGACATCAGGACCAGATACAGTGACCAACTATTCCCTACCCTTGTGTTGACCAATAGGTAGACACCATGAATCTGACCATGACCCTAACTCCCTTAGTCACCATGATAAATGATTTTCCCCGTATATAACTCATGCCCTACAAGCCATCAGGAAGCTAGGTCATTGAGCTTTAGCTCACCAGTGTCTCCAGGTATGAACCACTTGCTGAAATTAAACCCTTATTTTCTTTGCTGCAAATTCCTGTTCATATCTTATTGGGCTTTGATGTGTGCAGGCAAATGGACTCCTTTAGTCTAGGTACTAGACTGAAGGGGTACAGACCTAGACTAAAGGAATTCCTAATTGTCTAGGTAACAATTAGGGCACTAAATGTTGAGTTCAAACACTTTGCTCCTCAGAGAGAAGCTTGGAGTTGGGAGTTCACTTCTGATTGTATGGTGCTGTGTGCAAGTTGGGATTTAGGGTAAGGTTGTGTCTCAGTGTTTTCTACCCATGATTTAATTTATTTATTTTTAGAGAGGGGAAGGGAGGGAGAAAGAGAGGGAGAGAAACATCAATGTGTGGTTGCCTCTCACGTGGTCCCCACTGAGGACCTGGCCCACAACCCAGGCATGTGCCCTGACTGGAAATTAAACTGGTGACCCTTTGGTTCGCAGCCTGTGCTCAATCCGCTGAGCTACAGTGGCCAGGGCTTCCTACCCATTTTGATGTGGGTATTTTCTTGTTTACCCATTAAGAAGGAGTCACTCAACTAGATTCCAATTTATTTTTAAAGGAATGGCTTTGTTATTCTTGTAAATTGAATGTGTCTGTTGGAGAAGGTGAATTCAGCAGCCTCTTCTGTTGCCATCTTGGACTGGACTCTTACAGTTTTAAATGCTAGGAAAGAATACTCAGTCTTTTGGGGATCTCCCATGTATACTGGGTTGTCTCTATCCTTTCTATGATCTAGGAGATTTGTACTTTTTAAAAATATATGTCCATTCTATTTCAGGCCTTCAGTTAAAAGTTTATTTTCAGTTAAGAATTTTGATTTTCACAATTAAGCAGACAATTTTTAATTTTTGAGAATTCTTTCTTGTTTGGGGGTGACTCCTTGTAATTACAGTCAGTTTTAATTTAAACAGTTTTCTGTTCTTTCTCTCTCTCTCTCTTTCTCTCTCTCATCTCTCCACAGACACTGGAATAAAAAATGTTTTCTGACAATTTTTGCTGTGATTTTATTTTATCTGTGTTTAGTTTTATCTTAGTTTTTACCGTTATGCCCTTGGTTTTCTTAAAACATCTTTGCTTTTTAAACTTTGTGTTTATTTTCCATAAGTAAAAAGCTATATGTTTAATGTAGGTTGCTAATTTTATTTTCACCTTTCATTAAACTTCTCAGTTTCCATGGCCTATTCTTACAGGCTCCTGTGTAGAGTTCCCTCAGATTCTGTACTTGGACTTTCACCTGCTCAGTCTCTTTCCTAGGGAGCCATCTGATTCACTGCTGGTGTCAGTTACCACAAAATACCAGTGTTTCCCAACCTCTCTTTCATCTTGGTCTTTCTGCCTGAGATTCAGAACCACATATCCAGCTGACTCCTAGAGATTTCTGTGTATTCCACAGAAACTTCAGGCACAATATGTCCAAGATCTCTCTTAGTCCTTTTAAATTTTATTTTCACTTTTACTGAATTTATTGGGGTGACATTGTTTCATAAAATTGTATAGGTTTCCACTGTACAATTCTATAATACATCATTTATATATTGTATTACGTTCACCACCCAAGTCAAGTCTCTTTCCATCACCATTTATCCCCGCCTTTATCCTCTTCTACTTGTCCCCACCCCCTTTTCCCTCTGGCAATCACTATACTGTTGTTTGTGTCTATGATTTTTTTCTTAATTCCTTCACCTTTTTTACCCAGTCGCCCAAACCCTCTCATCTTTGATCACTGTCAGTCTGTTTTCTGTATCTATGAGTGTGTCTGTTTATTTTGTTCATTAGACTCCACATATAAGTGAAATCATATAGTATGTGTCCTTCTCTGACTTCACTTAGCATAATAGTCTCCAGGTCTATCTATGGTGTAAAAAATGGTAGGATTTCCATTCTTTTTTACAGCCATGTAGTATTCTCCTGTGTAAATGTACCACAACTTTTTTTATCCACCCATCTACTTGATGAGCATTCGGGACGCTTCCAAATTTTGGTTACTATAAATAAGTTTGCAATGAACAAAGGGATACATATATTCTCTTGAATCACTATTGTGGGTTTCTTCAAATATATTCCCAGAAGTGGAATGTCTGGGTCATAAGGCAGTTCCACTTTTAATTTTTTGAGCAAACTCCATACTGTTTTCCACAGTAAGTGCACCAATCTGCATTTCCACCAATAGTACACAATGATCCCCTTTTCTCCAGACTCTCACTAACATTTGTTGTTTGTTGATTTATTGATGATAGCCATTCTGACAGGTGTGAGGTGATTTCTTATTTTGGTTTTAATTTGCATTTCTCTGATAATTAGTGACATTGAGCATCTTTTCATATGTCTGTTGGCCATCTGTATGTCCTCTTTGGAGAAGTGTCTATTCAGGTCCTTTGCCCATTTTTTTACTTGGATTGTTTGTTTTTATGGTTTTTCAGTTGTATGAGTACTTTATAAATTTTGGATATTAATGCCTTATCAAATGTATCATTGGTGAATATGTTCTCCCATCCAGCACATTGTCATTTCATTTTATTTATGGTAACCTTGCTGTGCAAACACTTTTTAGTTTGAGGTAGCCCCATTTCTTTATTTTTCTTTTGTTCCCTTGCCCAAAGAGATATATCAGAAAAAATATTGCTACAAGAAGTATCTGAGATTTTACTGCCTATGTTGTTTTCTAGGATTTTAATGATTTCGAGTCTTACACTTAAGTCTTTAATAAATTTTGAGTTTATTCTTATATATAGTGTAAGAAGGTGGTTTACTTTCATATTTTTGCACATATCTGTTCAATTTTCCCAACACCAATTATTGAACAGATTGCCTCTACCCTATTGTATGTTCTTGCCTTCTTTGTCAAATATTAATTTACCATATAGACTTGGGTATATGGGTTCTCTATTATATTCCATTGATCTAAATGTCTGTTTTTATGCCAGTGCCATGCTGTTTTGATAATTTTGGCCTTGTTGTATAGTTTTCTGTTGGGTAGCATGGCACTTCTGACTGTGTTTTTCTTTCTCAATATTGCTGAGGTAATTTGAGATCTTTTTATAGTTTCATATAAATTATTGAATTATTTGTTCTAGTTCTGCAAAATATGCCATTCATATTTTGACAAGGATTGCACTGAATCTGTAGATTGCTTTGGGTAATTTGGACATTTTAATGATGTTAATTCTTTCTATCTATGACCATGGTATATATTTCCACTTATTCAAAGTCTTTCTTCAGCATCTTATAATTTTCTGAGTACAATACTTTTACATACTTGGTTAAATTTATTACTAGGTATTTTATTTTATTATTTTATTTTATTTATGTAATTGTGGGTGGGATTGTTTTCTTATACAATCTGATAGTTCATTTTTGGTATATAAAAATGCACCAGTTCTGTGAAATACACCATTGGGATTTTAATAGGAATTGCATTGAATCTATATATTGCTTTGGGTAGTATGGACATTTTTACAATGTTAATTTTTCCTATTCACAAGCACAGTGCACACTTGCTTTTATTTGTATCTTCTCTTTAGTGTTTCATAATTTTCCAAATACAGGTCTTTTACCTCCTTGGTTAAATTTATTCCTAGGTGCTTTATTTTATCTGAAACAGGTGTGAATGGGATTATTTTCCTAGTTTCCCTTTCTGATAGTTCATTTTTGGTGTATGAAAATGCAACCAATTTCTGGATATTTGTTTTGTATGCTGCTGCCTTACTGAATTCATTGATCAATTCTAGTAGTTTCTTGGTGGAATCTTTAGAGTTCTCTATATAGGGTACCATGTCATCTGCAAACAATGACAGTTTTACTTCTTTATTTCTAATTTGAATGTTTTTTATTTATTCTTCTTATCAGATTGTTATGGCTAGGTGATGCAGACACCAGCCCACAGGGTCCATGACATTATGGATGAAATGAGACATTCACATGGACTACCGAGTCTGGTGGAAGAAAAGGGACAGCATGGCTTTTCTCTCAAGGAGAGCAAAAGCCTTGACCCTTGCTGCAACCGGACTTTATTGGGTTTCTCCACCCATTACTTGATGGTCCTCATTTACTAAGCACAGTTGGCTTTTGGTGGTTACCTTTTACAGAAAACAAAGGAGCCAATGCCACTAACCACATCACAGAAGAGGGATATTTGCAAATGAAAAGGCAAAAGTGGTTGAACCAGTTACGCTAATCCTTGGAAGGTTTAGCATGGATTTTAGGAAGTTACTTTGCAGTAAATGTCCTCAATTCAGGGCCAGGGAGTTTTTTAGCAAGAGCAAGACTCAAAGCGGCCTAGGTACATTGCGGGCTTGATTCCCCACAGGAGACCCTATCCATGGGTGTGGGTCCTGTGCATCTCCAAATGGGAGCTGGGCCCATGCCATGCAGAATGGTCTCCTACAGCTAGGACTTCCAATACTGTGTTAAATAAGAGTGATGAAAGTGAATATCACTGTCTTGTTCCCGATCTTAAGGGAAACACTTGTAGTTTTTGTTCATTGACTATGATGTTGGCTGTGGGTTTGGCATATATGGCCTTTATTATTATTTTGAGGTATGTTCCTTCTATTCCCACTTTGCTCAGAGTTTTTATTATAAATTGGTATTGGACTTCATCAAATGCTATTTCTGCATTTATTGATATGATCATGTGGTTTTCATCATTCCTTTTGTTTATGTGGTGTATCACATTTATTGGTTTTTGGAAATTATACCAACCCTATATCCCCAGAATAAATCCCACTTAATCATGGTGACTAATATTTTTAATGTATTGCTGGATCCAGTTTCATAATATTTTGTTGAGGATTTTAGCATCTATGTTCATCAGGGATATTGTTGTATAATTTTCTATCCTGATAGTGTCTTTATCTGGTTTTGGAACTAGGATAATGCTGGCCTCATAAAATGATCTTGGGAGTCTTCCCTCCTCTTGAATTTTTAGAACAATTTCAGTATAATAAGTGTTAGCTACTCTGAATATTTGATAAAATTCACTTGTGAAGCCATCCATCCAGTCCAGGACATTAATTTGTTGGAAGTTTTTTGATACCTGTTTCAATTTTATTGGTTGTAACTGGCCTGTTCAGTTTTTCTGATTCTTCCTGATTCAGTTTTGGAAGACAGAAAACCTATAAGAATTTGTTCATTTCTTCTAGATTGTCCAATTTGTTGACATATAGTTGTTTGTAATATTTTCTTACAATCTTTTGCATTTCTGTACTGTCAGTTGTTACATCCTTCTTTTCTATTCTGATTTTATTTATTTGGGTCCTCCATCTTTTTTTTTCTTGATAATTCTGGGTAAGGGTTTATCATCTTGTTTGTCTATTCAAGGAATCAGATCTTGGCTTTATTGATCTTTTGCATTGTTTTTTAGACTCTATTTTCTTTATTTCTGCTCTGATCTTCAATATATCTTCTACTTACATTGGGCTTTTTTAAAGTTTAAAAACTGTATTTTATTGAATATGCTATCACAGTTGCCCCAACTTTTACCCCTTTGCCTCCCTCCACCCAGCACCCCCATTAGGCAATTGCCACACCTTTGTTCATGTCCATGGGTCATGCATATGATTTCTTTGGTTAATCCATTTCCTACACTCTACTTTGCATTCCATGACTATTCTGTTCCTAACTTTTGTACTTCTTAATCCCCTCATCTCTTCACCCAGTCCCCCAAACAGCTCTCCCATCTGACGACCAATAAAATGCTCTCTGGATCCATGTTTCTCTCTCTTTTCTTCTTTTTTGCTTAGTTTTATTTTTGTTGTTGTTCAGTTAGTGACAGATATATATTTTTGCCATTTTGGTCAAGTTTTGATTTTTTTTTCTTAAATAAGTCTTTTTAACATTTCATGTAATAATGGTTTGGTGATGATGAACTCCTTTAGTTTTTTCTTGTCTGGGAAGCTCTTTATCTGCCCTCTGATTCTAAATGATAGCTTTGCTAGATAGAGCAGTTTTGACTGTGGTCCTTGATTTTCATGACTTTGAATATTTCTTGCCAATTCCTTTTAGCCTGCAAAGTTTCTTGAGAAGTTAGCTGAGAGTCTTATGGGAACTCCCCTGTAGGTAACTAACTGCTTTTCTCTTGCTGCTTTTAAGATTCTCTCTTTATCTTTAACTTTTGGCATTTTAATGATGATGTCTTTATGTGGGCCTCCTTGCTGCCATCTTGTGGGACTCTGTGCTTCCTGGACTTGTGTGGCTATTTCCTTCATCAAATCAGGGAAATGTTTTTTCATTATTCAAAAGATTTCCAATTTCTTTCTCATTCTCTTCTCCTTCTGGTATCCCTGTGATGTGAATATTGGACCTCTTGAAGTTGTCCCAGAAGTTCCTTAAACTACCCTTGATTTTTTAGATTCATTTTTTCTTCATGTCTTTCTAGTTGTCTGCTTTTGTGCTTCTTTATGCTCCAAATTACTGATTTGATTCTCAGCTTTATCCACTCTACTGTTGTTTCCCTATAAATTGTTCTTTATTTCAATTATTGTATCCTTCATTTCTGACTGAATTTCTTTTATTCTGTTGAGATCTTCACTAAGTTCCTTAAGCATCCTTATAACCACTGTTTTGAGCTCTGCATCTGGTAAATCACTTATATCCATTTTGTTTAGTTCTTTTCTGGAATTTTATCTGTTTTTTCATTTGGGCCATGTTTCTTTTTGTCCTCAGTCTATTAGCTTTCCTGTATTGGTTTCTATGTATTAGGTATAGATGTTATGACTTTTTGTCTTGGTAACATGGTCTACTGTAGTAAATGTACTGTAGGGTCCAGTGGCACAGTCTCCCCTATCACCCAAGCTGGGGACTTGAGGCACACCTTCCCTGTTGGCTCTGTACACCTCCTCTGTAGTTGAGCCTTGATTGCTATTGGCAGGTTAATGAAGGGATTTACCTAGGCCAGTCATCTGCAGGGACTGGCTATGACCCCTGACTACTGACCTCCACCCTCCATAGAGAATCAGCTCTGCAGGGGCCCACTCAGCAGAGTAGGACTTACTTCAGTAAGGCTCTGGAGCCTAGGGAGTCCACCCCTTGAACACATCAATTTAGAGGTAGTTGGGTGGTGGTGCTCTGACATGGTCCATAGCTGTCCACTGAGTGTACAGGCTCTAGGGTTTCCCAGATGGTATAGGCCACGATCATCTACCACCTGTGTTTTGCTGTGTGCTACCCAGCATCAGCTACAACTTAATCTGAAGATGGCTGCTACTTGCGCTGGTCTTGGAGGCTCCCAGTGAACCCAAGCTGTGAAGCAAGGCTGCCTGCAAGACTAATGCCAAGCCTGAGGCCACTTAGCAAGGAATACAGAGGACTGGGGGCTTACTGAGGCTGGATATTGCTTGTTTTAGAGGATTTTGGAACCTCTGAAACATGAGCCAAGACAAGCCATTTATATAGAAAAGCCACAGGAAACAGCTTGGGTGGACTCCTAACATGGGTGGGACAGAGCTTCAGGGAATCACTAAGTGAGACAAACAGTGTGAGCCAGGTTGATGGAGTCTCAGAAATGGCACCTGTCTTTCAGCTTTGTGGTTCTGTAGTGGGAAGGCTCAGAAAAGGAACAGTGGCCTCTGCCTGAAGCTCTGTCTGGGAGAAAGCTTTCTCCCATCTCCTGACCTGATGTCAGATACTTCAGTTCCTTCCTGTATGCCACTGATGCCTTTTAAGCTGCTATCCCAGTGCTGGAGCTCAGGGTGAGTGAGTCTGAGTACTGGTAAGTTTGTGTGTGGGCCTTTTAAGAGGAACTGCTTGGAAATCCAGAATTTTCTTCCACCAACTCAATCCCCATGGTTTTTGCAGTCCAAAGTTATGGGGACTTATTTTCCTGGCACTAGAACCCTGGGCTGGGGTCCTGGTGTGAGGCTGGACCTGCTAATTCCTGAGATATCCCTCCCATATTTTATCTACACACGTAGGTGTGGGGCCAGCCCATTCCACATGTCCACTTCTCTGCCCCTCCTACCAGTCTGAATGGATGAGGTTTCTTTAATTCTGTTGCTATCAGACTTCCATTCAACTCAATTTCTGACAGTCCTGAATAATGGTTGTTCTATAGTTTAGTTGTAATTTTGATGTGGTTGTGTGAGGAGGTGTTTACCTGTGCCTCCATCTTGACCAGAAGTCCACAAAGCATGTTACACTGGGATTTGTCTGCTATTCTTTTTCTAGTTCATTAGTGTAAATTTAGATTGTTTATTTGAGCTTTTTTGGTTTGTTTGGTTCTTGAGATAGGCCTATAATAATATGAATTTTCCTCTTAAGACTGTTTTCATTTTGTCCCAAAGATTTTGGTTTGTTGTGTTCTAATTTTCATTTGACTTCATCCTTGATCTCATTGTTTATACATTTGTTGTTTAGTAACATGTTATTTAGCCTTATGCCTTTGTTTGTTTTTCAGTTTTTTTCTTGTGACTGATTTTTACTTCATATCATTACGGTCAAAGAATATGCTTGATAAGATTTCAGTCTTCTTAATTTTATTGAGATTTGTTTTGTGTCCTAATATGTGGTCTATCCTAGAAAATGTTCCATGTGTACTTGAAAAGAATGTATATTCTGTGGCTTTGAGATGAAATGCTTTGAAGAGATCAATGAAATCCATCTAATCTAATGTACTGTTAAAGGCAGCTGTTTATTTGTTAAATTTCTATCATTTGAAGTTAAAGGGGTGTTAAAATTCCCTACTATGAGTATATTACTGTCATTCTCTCTCTTTATGTCCATCAAGATTTGCTTTATATATTTAGGTGTTCCTGTGCTGGGTGTATAAATGTTTACTAGGGTTGTATCCTATTTTTATTAATCCCTTTATCATTTTGTAAAGTTCTTTTTATTTATTATTATAGCCTTCTTAAAAGTCTATTTTGCCTGATACAGGTATTGCTACCCCAGCTTTTTTAAACCTTCCATTTGCATGAAATATCTTTTCCTATACCTCCCCTTCTGAGGTGGGTCTTTGTAGACAGTAGATATATAGGTCTTTTTTTTTTTCATTTAGTTAGTTACCCTATGTCTTTTGATTGTAGAATTTAAACCATTTATGTTTAAAGTGATTAAGGATAGGTATGTAGTTATTGCTATTTTATTCTTTGTAACTATGTTCCTCTGGTTTCTTCTTCTTTCTTTCTTTCTTCTCCTCCTCCTCCCCTTTTTCCTTCTTCTTCCTCTGGAAGATGGGGAAAACTTCTTGTAATACTGGTTTGGTACTACAAGATTAAATTCTTTAGCTTTTTCTTGTCTGGGAAGCTTTTTTTTCCTTATTCAATTTTAAATGCTAGCCTTGCTGGGAAAAGTAGTCTTGGTTGTAGGTTCTTGCTCTCATCATTTTGAATACTTCACGCCAATCCCTTCTGGTCTGAAATTTTTCTGTTGAGAAATCAGATGACAGACTTATGGGAATTTCCTTCAGGTAACTAACTGTCTTTCTTTTTTTGCTTCCAAGATTCCCTCTTTGTCTTTAACCTTTGTCATTTTAATTATAATGTGTCTTGGTGTGGGCTTCTATGGGTCCATCTTGTTTGGGACTCTCTACACTCCCTGGACTCCGGGTTTGTGCATCTTTTTCCTTCATGAGGTTAGGGAAGTTTCAGTCATTATTTATTCAAATAAGTTCTCGATTCCTTGCTCTCTCTTCTCCTTCTTGTACCCCTGTGATGTGGTTGTTGTTATGCTTCATGTCATCCCAAAAGCCCTTTAAACTATCTCCAATTTTTATGTTTTTTTTGAAGCTCTCATTTCGTGTTACTTGCTACCTTGTCTACCATATTACTTATTCAATCCTCTGCTCCTACTGCACCTACTGTTTACTCCTTCCAGTGTATCCTTTGTTTCATCTATTGTATTCCTCATTTCTAATTGGTTCTTTTTTATTATTCTTATGTCATTTTTCATGTTGTTTAGGTTCTCACTACATTCCTTGAGTATCCCTATTACCATTTTTAAAACTCTATACCTGGTAAACTGCTTGCCTCTATTCAATTAGCTCTTTTTCTGGAGATATTTTTCTGTTCTTTAATTTTGTCTCCCCATTTTGGCTGCCTTTTGTGTTAGTTTCTATGTATTAGGTATATCTAAGTCTCCCAGTCTTGGTAGGATGGTCTTATGTAGTAGGTGTCTTGTGGTACCTGTGGCACAGTATCCTTGATCACTTGAACTAAGTTCTCCATTAATGTTCCTTGTGTTGGTTATGTGAGCTCTCCTATTGTATTTGGATCTCAATTGTCATTTGTGCTAGGGTCAACCCTCAGGATTGTGGGGACTGACTCTACCACAAGGTACAAGCTGCTGTGTAGGCACTGACTTCAGGAAGTAGAATTCACCTTAGCAGGGTGTGGTGCCTACCATGATCTTCCTTTCAATATTCTGCTTGTGATGCTAATTGAATCCTGCTCTGATCTGTCTGAAACTGGTAACTGGGTGTGTTGGTTCTACAGACTCTTGGGAGTGACTCTGGTCTGCTTGTGACTGGCCCTGGGTAACCTGTTAAGAGTTACACAGTGGTCCACAGTTTCTGACTGCCTCTGCTGGCCCTGGGTGTGCATAGGAAGGACCAAGCTGCATATCAAGGCCAGCTTCCACCAGTACTGACCCCAGGGGCAGGTCAGCAAAAGTGCCAAAGCACCCCAAAATCCATCTCTGTCTGCCTCTGCTTGCCAGCCATGTGTTAGGCTTGGTCACCTAAGAAGTCTCTGGGTGAACTTGAGTTGTATGAGGTAGGTTTTCAGTGAGTCAACAGGTAGTAGTGAGTGCTCACCAGACTGATACAAATTCAAACTTGGTGCTAGTGCTGGGTCTAAGGCCACTCAGCAAAATTCTCAGGGTCTAACAAGTCTAGCTGCCCCCAACCCTGCAGCCATCAAGTGCCCGCAGACTGTTGTGGTGGGGCAGGGCTTCAGGGGGTCATCAGGATGAGGTCAATAGAGTTTATCAGGCCATACAGACCAAGCGTTGACCATGTGAAGGGAGGGCTTTTCACCTATTGGGTAGCAAGGGGGAAATGGCCCCTGTCCTAGGGCTGCTAAATTCAGTCTATCCCAGATTCTGTTGGGACCTCCTGGAGAACCTGAGCTCAGTAGAGCATGGGCTGCAGGAGTCAGGAGGGTAGGGCTAGTACATCTACTGTGAGGTGGAGGCAGGGAAGGTGGGGACATGGCTCAGGTCTGGAGCCATACAACCTAGTCTGTCCCAAATTCTTCCTCTACTTCCTGCAAAGCCAGAGTTCAGCAGAGTGGGACCATTAGGGGTTAGTAGGGGGGGATTCACCAGCCCAGAAGATGGTGTTTTTGGATCTTCCTTTAGGAGAGGCACCAGTCAGGCTCACAGAAAGGTGGAGGAAATAGTCCCTGCCCCAGAGTCACACAACTCAGTCCCCCAACCCCCAGTCTGCCCAGACCTCTACACCAAGCAATTTACTCCTCCTCAGGGTGTGAGCTCAGCAGGGTGGAGCAGAAGGTGGGGCTATTACATTTTTCCATGCTGATGCTGTAAGGAGGGGAGTGCTTCACCCAAGAAATATGGTATCTGGGGTGTGGAAGATGGACTCAGCACTGGGAGGGACCCTGGAGGCTGTCTCTTTAACTCTCTTCCATGAGCCACAAACTCCAGTCTCTCCTCATATAATTGTAGTCTACTCTGCCTTCTCTCCATTGGAGTGCAGTTTTGAGTGGCTGCAAATGAGATTTTGGGCACTGGAACTTTAAGAGGGTGCCTGGGTTTCCAACAGACTCCCATCTTTCCCTAGAGGACAGAATCTTTGATGATTTTCACATCCAGATGTTATATGGGGACCTCTTTCTGACTCTGATGTTCAGGACTGGGGAACCTGGTGTGGGTCTGAGACCCTTCGCTCCTCACAAGGAAACTTTGCAGGTGAGATATCCCTCCCAAACTTCAGCCACCATCTGTGGGAGCTGGGTCAGGCCTTTATTCATCTCTGCCCTTCCTACAAGTCTCTATATGGCTTCTTATGTAAAACCTTAATTATAAGACTTCTGTTTAACTAGTCATCAGTTGGTTATTTAGACTGATAGTTCTATATATTAGTAGTAGTCCCAGTTTTGTCCTAGGAGGAGATGAGCATAATTTCCACTTGTTCTGCTGCCATCTTGGATCCCCTTTATATTTTTTATTTCTTTGCTGAGACTCCCTGGATATTTTTTTCATTTGTCTCAAATGTGTTCTTAATTGATTGCTGAAGCATTTTTTTTATGATGGCTAATTTAAAAATATTTGTCAAATCTATCATTTCTGTCATGTCAGTGCTGGCATCTACTGATTATCTTTCAAAATTTTTATTTATTGATTTTTTAGAGAGAGAGGAAGAGAGAGAGGGAGGGAGGAGGAGAGAGAGAGAGAGGGAGGGAGGGAGAGACCATGAAATATCTATCTGTTGTTCCACTTATTTGTGCATTCATTGGTTGATTCTTGTATACCTTGTCCTGACCAGGGATCGAACCCACAACCTTGGCATATCAGTACAGTGCTCTAACAAACTGAACTACATGGCCAGGACTTCTGATTGTCTTTTTAAATTCAACTTGAGATTTCCTTTGTTCTTGGTATGAAAAGTGATTTTCTATTAAAACCTGGATATAGTATGTTCTGAAACTCTGGACCTTATTTAAATGTTTCGTTTTAGCTGGCTTCCTCCAACACTGCTCCAGCAGGGGCAGAAGTAGATGCTGCCTTGTTCCAGCCAGGTGGGTGTAGAAGTTCAGGCTCTTCACATGGTCTTTGTTGACATTCCAAGGGTGGGTACACTTTGTTATTAGTGAGGGATTAAGAATTCAGTCTCCCCACACGGTCTCTACTGATGCTGTTTGGGATGTACTGTGGTGGTGGTTACTACCCAGTGGAGATGGAAGTCCCAGCTTCCATGTGTGGTCATGCCTTCTCTGAAACCACCCAAGATGACCTGTCTCATTAAAAGACTGGTAATGGTATAAGTCTAATCTCCCCATTCTCTTTGCTGGTATGAGGGTGGGAGGAATAGGTTATTATCTAAAAGTATTCTGTTTCACTAGTCTGTCCCTTACAGACTGGTTCTTTGGCTAAAGAGAGCAGGTTTTTATCAGGCTTTTTTTTTTGTCCACACTTATTTGTTTCTTTATGTCACTGGCTACTTTAACTCCAAGTCTGAAGTTTTCTAAAATGGAAAGCCCAAAGACTCAGTGGCTTAAACAACAGAAATTTATCTCTGACAGTTTTGGAAGCTAGAAGTCCAAGATCAAGGTGTTAGAAGGGCTGGATTCTTCTGAGGCCACTCTTCCTCACTTCCATATGACTTCCATCTCACTGAATCATCCCATGACCAATTCAGAGTAAACTCTTTCCATACATATTGCTGGTGTCTCTTCTTCTTCTTCTAAGGACAATAGGCATAATGGTTTAGGGCGCAACCCTCATGAGTTTAAGTAACTCTTTAAAGGCTTTGTTTCTAAATATAGTCACATTGGGGGTTAGGGCTTCAAAGTATAAATTTGAGGGTGGAGAGAGGGGACCTAATTCAGTCCATAACAGCCAGGGAACTCACTATCATATGTTCCTTTGGTTCTGAGGTTCTTAGTCACTCTGACTTCCTCTTTTTACCTTTCACAATCTTATGTTTGTTTGAAATAGTGTCCAGAGTTTTCAGTGGAATAGAGAGTCTACTTGATCTTCCTAACAGAAGCCCCTCCTCCTTGCACTATTTAAAGAGGGCTTTGCAACTCAGGTCAAAGCAGTTCTGATTTGCTAAAACAGGTTTAATTGGGCAAGAGATACATTTGTTAGAATTCTCATAACCTCTGGGGGTGGGGAGTGTAAAGATTACCCCATAAACTACAGGGTAGAGAAGTATATGGGATGTACCAGGGCAGATTTCCCTTCTAAGAAAGATGCAATTCATTCATCTGGGGAGGAAAGATGGTCAGATGGGATTGATAATGGTTTAGAAGCTATAAGCTTCTGAGAATATGCCAGGTACTTTCATCTCCATAGACCTTATGAGGCTGACCTGAGCCAACCTCCCAGGTAATAGATCAGAGCAAGCATCTCAGAGAGGCTATTTTTGTATATGTGTGTATAGCACTTGAGACTTCTTCAGCCCTCCAAAGGCAGAAGTGCCATGTTGATTTTCTCTTTGTTCACCTTAGTCATGGTCTGTAAGCTTTCCACATCTAACAGAAGCACCAAGGCCCTCAAAGTCCATGTGGCCTCTAGAATTTCTGCATCATCAAAGATGTCAATTCCCCAGGCGTGGGTGACAGAGCAAGCTCCTCCAATTATTCAACTCCAACTTCTCACTATTAAGCAGGGGCTCCTTGAGGAAGATTGATTACCAAATTAACTGAGCCTCCATGTGCTCAATGAGGAGTTCACAAGACAAACGGCCTCTGCTGTGTGCCTCCAGCCCACTACTCCATTTCCATCACATTTGGGCAAGAGTCATGGTAGAAGAATTTGGCTGTAGCTTATTTTCTGCCTGACATGATAAACTTGTCAGCATTTGACTGATCAGCTCCTTGTATGCAGGGAGTTCATTTGCAAGGCCACCTGGCATCCCCACTATCCTGCTCCCATTTTACTCTGTCTAATGACCCAGGACCGGCTCCTGTTGGCACTGAGCTCCAGGGCCCTGCACAACCAGCATGCTCGATAGTGATGGCTCAGCCTTCTCAGGAGTCCCTCTCTCCTGTTTGGAGGAGGATGAAGCACTGATGCCTGGGAAGCTGTCCTTTTTTGCTACCAGCCTCAAGTTGACCAGCTCCTGGGAAGACTTGTGCCAAGCCTCTACTTTCCTTTCCAGAGGCTCTGCTAGGCCTGTTCTGTAGTCTTCTGGCTGGACTCCTGGGGGGGTGTTGGGGAGAGCTGAAGCCTTCCCACTCCACCTTGGCCTTAGAGCTTTTCCTGAGCAAACCTTGGTATAAGCAGATAACAAATATTGGTGTAGGCAGATAAGTGGGTTCTCAGACCTCACTGAGACATGGCCAACAATGTCAAAGTGGGCAGCCATGGAGCTCCTTATGGCGTCCTGTCTGGCTTCCAGTCTCATGCCCTTCCCAAGCTCCTAGGGAACCTAGATTCTCTCTTACCACATCAGTCTCTGTGTAGATCCTTCAGTGGCTCCCTGCTGTTGCTAGATGAAGTCCATATTCTCAATACTGCATTTAGTCCTTGATGATCTGCTTCTAGCTTTGGCTTTAGGTTTGGATCAAGTTTAGCTCCCTCCATTTAGTGGTGACTTTAGATAAGACATGTAGCTCTTCAGTTCCTCACCTGTGAATAGGGATGATAATAGTGCCTATTCAGTATTATTTTCTATGAGTGCTTAGATTGATGCTTGGCACATAGTAGGTGCTCAAAAAGATTAGCTAACATCCTTACTGTATTGTGTTTTTCCAGAATCTCCTAAATCCTGCATGCCTTTACTCACAGTCCTGGATGTCTGTCTACCTCCCAGCCCTCAAAGCCTTTTCTTTACTGTTATGTCCTTCCTGACATGCTTCTCTCTTCCTCTCTACCTATCTGAATCTGTCACAGGCCTAACTATGGCCTCCCTATATTCTGAAGTTGTTAGCTAGCCTGGGAGCCCAAGGATACCCCAAGAACAGCACATGGTACAAGGCCAGGCACCATGGTCATGGCCAATAGGAACAGGAGCAGAGAGAGGTAGAGCTTGGAGCTTTGCAAATACCTCTCCATCTCTTCCCCATCCCTCACCCCTACCATGAAGCTCCAGGTCCCTCAAAGTAGTGGTTTTCTGACCCTCCAAGAACCATAGGCCTTTTTTGTTGTTTTGTTGGCCATCCGGGCTTCTGTGGGCTCCTCTGAGCTGTGCACACAGATGTCAACTTTACCTGTCCATGCACTCTCAAGTTCATTGCCAGCCATGAAAATTGCCTGCTTCAGCTGGGGACACAGACCCCACTGTCTGTAAGCTTACAGATAGGGGAGAAGGAACCAGAACAGAACTTCTGGGGCTAGACTCCCAGTAACTGCTTGAAGCATGGGGGTCTGGGGACATTGGCAGCTTCATGTGCTATAAGGTAATGTGCTATGTGGTAGGAGACTGTTGATATAGAGGGAATTGGCCAGCTCTGACTCAGATGCTATGTGAGGCTGACCTGGTAGATAGAGCAAAGGTTCCTCATCTGCACTGAGCAGGCAGCTCCAAGTGTGAGGAGTCCTGGGGTGGGGGGTGGCAGGAACTCTGTCTAGATTGCTCCCACTAATCCTGGGCACAGGACAAGCACTATTAAAGGTTTAGGGAGGCTGGGGAGAGTCTATAAGAAGGGATTTGATAGGTAGAGTAGGAGAACAGCCCCCATCCTGGACACAGCCGGAATGATGGTGAGGGGATGCATGTGCACAGATGTCTAGAGAGTGGCATGAGGCTTGTGTGAAGTCATTCCAAAGAGTCAGAGGAATTGAGCCATGAGGGGCAGCAAACACTAGCCCTGGAGCCCAAGAGCTGTATTTACAAGTTTGGATTCTACCTGGTGAGCACCAGAAGCCGTTTTAGGTTGAAGGGGTAACATGGTAATTGCATCACACTTAAGGAGTGGAAGGAAGGCAGGGCCATTGTGGCATCTAATTTATCTTTAGCTCCTCAGGGCAGGGCTCAGAGCTTTGAAGTTCAGCAGATTGAGGCAGGAGACCCCAAGAGGCCAAGTGCAAGGTGATGAGTTATCTTAGCCCCATAGGGATTAAGAGGCATCCTGAAAAAAACAGTGCTTCCTGAACCCTCATTATTCCAGACAGGAAGGTGGGGTGGATGACAGAGAATGGGTTAGCTTGCTGGACACCTTCCTTCCCAGAGTAGAAGACATGCTGTGAGTAATGGCTCCTTCCTCTAGAATTTTCAAAGAGTGGGAGGAAGGGGATGGGTGGGGACTGGAAAATCCTTTCACATGAAGACATGTGGAAACTTCTCACGAACCTGGAGGAATTACCTGGGCAAAATAGGGAACAGCACAGGTACCCTTAGCATCTGTGTGCCCAGCAAGTGTTGAGGAGAACCAGAAGAGGGTCTTAGGGATTGTTTCACTCAAGGCTGACAACACCAGCAAGGGGAACTTGCCACACGCTTGAGTGGGGTAGCCGCCCAGAGAGGCTAGGTCAAGGCCAAGAGTAGGGAGGAGCAGACAATACCCCCCTCTGACCACTTCAGGTCTCTGCTGGACAGAAGAAAGGACAGGCACACTCCTGATGTGGTACCCCACTGTCATCATAGGCCATGTGTGGACTCAGCCTCCCACTGCCTGAGGAAGGTGCTGCTATGGGTGGCCTTGTCCCACAGGCTACACCCAGCTGGTGAATAGAGGCTGCTAGAGGACATTGAGCTGAGAGTGGAAGCAAGTGAAAGCTGCACCTCCTCCCACACATGCTCTGGCCTTCAGGAAGGCAGATTCCAGATGACTATGAGAGATAATGGGTTTAATTCTCAGTTTGAGGCTCCAGGAGCAAAGAAGCTTCCAGGGCCAGGGGATCTGAAAAGGGGAGTCCTGACTCAGCAGTTACTGAGATCCCATTAAGGGAGGGAGCAGGCCAGAGCTGAGAGGTACATGTGACTGCATGTGTACCTGGTCTCAGAATCAAGGGGCACAGAGCTGGTAATTGGAAATAGAAGGGCCAGCACCCAGGACCGGTGCCACGCAAGTGCCTGCCTTGATTCTGACACAAGAGAGAGAAAGGAGGGACTTGACTGTCATCTTGGAGGGATCCCCTGCCTCCTATATTTAACAAAGAGGATAGTGTTCTGGACAAGGACCTTGAATTTAAATACCCGAAGAAATCAAGGTGCTAAATAAATGAGAAAGGACTGTGGCAAACCAAGGTATAGCTTTTAAGCTCCAGCTAATTCCTGCAGTGTATGAATGTGAATCTAACATCACCAGACAGTATAAGTTAGAATTGGTTATGGCCACATGTGACAAAAAACCTGAAATAATAGTATTTTTAAAAACATGGGTTTTTATCTCTTTCATGTATACTGGAAATGAGCCAGAATTAATACAGGGTAGCTAGTGTTCTTCCATCTCACTACAAGGGTGTGGCCTTCATCCTCATGGTCCCAAATGGGGGCTAGAGCTTCAGTTATTACACCTGTGTTCCAGGCAGCAGGATAGAGAAAGTGTGAAAATAGGGCAAAGATCACGTGCTAGCTATCTTTAAGGAAGTTTCTTGGAAGTTGTCATATAGTGTTTCTAGATCTTGGTAGAATTTAGACACATGGTTACTCATAGTTATAAGGGAGGCTGGGCAATGTAGCCTTATTTCTAATTGTCCCTGTGCAAAGCTAAAAGCCAAGTGTCCTGTGGCTAAAGAGAATGAATATTATGATATGCAACTAGCAGTCACTGACACATGATACCCCTCCGCCACCAAATACCACACACCCCATCTGAGACTTGGAGGTCGTGATGGTAACCCTCATCCTGTTACATCATCCAGCCCAGAAGTCTGGATCTCTGGGTGATGTGCAGTCTACCCATTAGGTCCTGATGCCACACCCTGTATAGGATGGTGGAGAAGGAACACAATCACCACCGTAAAGACTCCTGACTTAGAGAAGGAACGTGTAGCAGCACCAGCGATGGTCCCACTGGCCAGGCTTTGTGAACCTTCCTGTGCTTGGTTGAGGAAGCTACCAGCAGCCCATATGCTGGCCTTGCTCTATTCCAGGAGGAACACCTTGTCCAAGGTCCCTTTGGAGGATTTAAGCTCCCTTGACAACCCACCTCCTGCATAACTCAGTGGCTTTTAACCTATTTGTCCTGATGAATTCCATGGGCCTGAAATGGCCCCAGTGGCTCATGTGGTTATAGGTTTAGGGTAGCCTGGCCCTTTCATCTACCCCTGCATTGACATAACAATGCTGGGGTGGCACAGGACACGGAGAGCAACACCCTTACTCTCTTACTAAAGATTTTCATGTGAAATTGACTAACTTTAAAATTCTGGAAACTAATGTTTGAAAATCATAATTCAGGACAAATAAACTTGCCTATGTGCCAGATGCAGCTTCCTGGTGCCACAGTACTGGGTGCTGTTGAAGGGGGAAGTGGAGCTTCTCTCTCGGCGTAGAGTTTAATGTCCATGGAGAAGGCCCTGCACCAGGTCCTCTCATCCTGGCAGGCAGGCCAAGTGACCACACAGCTGGGGACAGAACTGGTCACAGCTGGAGGGACTCAGGCTGAGCTGGGCCCTGAGGTTAGTACAGAAGCCCAGGACAGTCTGGCTGACTTTCCAGACCATGGACTGGGATAGGGGAGAGGTCTGGACTAGATATACATCTGAGAGTCCATGTGTGTCTGCCTGTGGTGTGTGAGGCTTTGCAGAGGGGACCCCAGGCCCCAAGTGGGACAGGAGATAAGGCCTTGCTTGCCCACCCTGCAGACTCTACCAATCGGGACTCACTGGACATGATCGAACGCTGCATCTGTGTGGTGTGTCTGGATGCCCCAGGGGGCTTGGAGCTCAACGACACCAACAGGGCACTCCAGCTCCTTCATGGTGGAGGCTGCAGCAAGAATGGGGCAAACCGTTGGTATGACAAGTCCCTGCAGGTAAGCCTCCCTTGCAGTATGGCCAGTGGCCCGAGTCAGCTCTGCTCACAGCTGGCAGACTCACTTACTGGCCTCTGCTGCCCAGGATGCTGCATGTGGGGCCAAGAGAACTGTAGGGGTTGGAGATGTGTCATTGGTGTCGTTTGCTGGACTGGCTAGGAGATATGGCCTTGGATAAGGATCAAGTGGCCAAACCTCACTCAAGCTCCCTAATTGCAACCTGAGGAAAGGTTGAGGGCCCTCTGGGTCAGACCTGGGGCTCACTCCACATCTACCATCACACACTATAAGATGGGGGCATGCCAGGGGATCCTCCCACTGAACAAATCTTCAACATGTTCAGCAATAATCACATCTGATTCCTAGGGATGTCAGGTGTTCTGAATTTCTGTCACCCTGGCCTGGCCATTTTGACACACCTTCCTCCTTCCAGTGTCTACACAGAAAAAAGTAATAAAATGAAGTAAAGCAATTTGGGTTTTTGTTTTTGTTTTTCATTTGTATGACATTAGCTCAGAAACAAGACAGTCAATTTAGCCTGGAGGAAAACACTCATACAAATGGGGATAAGGCGAAGGTTGGGCCATTCATTCCTGTTCTTATATCCTTTTTTCCCCAGCATGCCAATCCTAAATCTAATCTTGTTTATTTTTAAAACCACCACACTTTCACAATGACCTTATTAAATAGCAGCCAACTATCTCTATGCTTTTGGTTAGCATTGCTCACACGTAATGAGCATTTCTAGGCTTATTTTTCTCTTTCACTGTCCCCTACATTCTGCAGGTTATCCTTTTTATTGGTGTACATATTGATTCTGCTCTTTCTGATGAGTCCTGTTGCTGCTGTGCTGGCTGTTTCAGCCTTCACCACCAGTGCTAATGGCTTGTAACCTTTTATGGGGCAACTGTGAAATGAGGGAAATGATATAATGGATATACAAGAACTGAAACATAGCAAGGATTAGTAGCAATTTTTAAAAGGCACTGTTTGCCTCTTTTTCTTTTAGTGACAGGGACAGAAAAGCACTAACATGTTATTGGGCACAGTCCTCCCCTCTGTGCCTCATGTGGGTAGCTGTACCCACCTCTGGGTTCTTTTTGAAGGTAGGACACTTTATCAGGTAGGTGAGTTAGAGAAGCCCAACTGGCTTCATGAATGGGAATTGAAAGGACTGAGAGATTTCACAGGACAGAAGGCAGGGGATATCAGGAAAGAGAGAAAAGAGCCTGCAGAGCTGTGTTTTGAAAAAAACTCTATGGGAAGTTTGAAGAATGGGAGCAAAGATTTGGGCAGAGGACAACTATGTGAGAGATTGGGGGAGACCTGGAGATAGCTCCAGTGTGTGCTGTACAGATGTCAATAGCTCGCTTGTTTGCTTTTTGATTATGGATGTTAGGCAAATACCTCCTGAGTGTGCTGCTGTGCTGGGTGAGCTACAAGGCAGCCCTCCTTTATTTAGATTATGCTTTAAGAATCAAATTTCATTCTTATTTTCTCCCAGCACTTTTCTGCACTGAGTATGTCCCTTTTCCATGTCAGCTAAATACAGCCTTTGTAAGATCACTAAAAGATCATACGTAATCTTTACAGTTCCCTTGGTCCTTTCATACATCTTCTCTCCAATCCTCATCAATCCTGTGAACTAGCCTTATTCAGTCCAAGTTAAATGAGAGCAGACTGAAGTCAGAGAGCTGAAGTGTCTTGTTGAAGCTCTCCCAGCTGGCTGGCCACACAACAGGACTGAAATCTGGATCCTAGACACGAAAGCCCAGACAGCAGTTGATGGGGTGCCCTAAGCACAATTTTCTTCATTCCCACCAAGGGAAGTTTTATTTCTCCCTAGGAATCTGTTCACCATTCAAATAGGATTGTTATCTTTCATTCAGTCATCCAACAAAATTACTGAGCACCTATTGTGAGGTGGGCACTGGTCTAGAGGCTGGGAATAAAATCAATCTTGCCCAAACCACAGGGGCCATCAGGCACATTATGACCCAGTGTAGTAGTGGGGTGACCCTGTCACTCAGTGTAAAGGAGAAACAGGGCTAAATGAAGCTGAAGGAGTTTACCCATGACCTGTGGAGAATATGCACAGCCTTTCAGGAATTGCTGGGATGCTTCAGCCAGTGAACTTCATGCTGCACCTTCACTGCCTGGAGTTTTTCTAGGAAGGAGGTCTCACCATTTGCTGCTGTTTGAGATTCCTATATTCTCAGGCCATGGCAACTGCATGCAGTGTTCTTTTCAGAAAATAATGTGCTTTGGTGTCCTTAAGGAGGGATCCCCTTGAAAGGCGAGGGGCACCTAACCTGGAACCAATGGGGAGGTTTGAAATGCTGACTCTACCAGAGGTCTGCTCACCTCTCTCTTCCTTATTGCAGTTCGTGGTGGGCCAGGATGGCACCTGTGGTGTGGTGTGTGAGCACTCCCCATTTGATGGCATTGTCCTGGTACAGTGTGTGGAACATCTGCTCAAGCACATGTGAGTCTGGAGCACAGGACCCCTCCAGAGCAGCCATGATGTCAAAACTGGACTGCCTAGCTATGCCAAGAAAAACTGGGGTGGCCACATGGGGACTGTTAGCTTAGAAAGTGTCTTAGTCAAAAATGAGTTTGCAAACTAGCTAGAATGATACATTGTACATTTTATCAGCCATGGATAGAAGGGGCCATCCAGGCAGTTAAGGAGAAGTTTGGCAAGGAATTTCTAGCTAAGAAGGAGCATCTGCTTTGACCAGGGGAGCTCCGATCAATCCCTATTGCTTGTCCTGAGTTCAGGATGGGCCGACCGATGACCCAGCACAGACAGAAGTTTTCTGAGCTGCAGTTCTCTCCATCCTCTCAGGCTGGGTCTCTCTCCCTAGCTTCCAAGATGGCTGACTAAGGGCTTCTCTGACCTTCAACATACTGGGTTCCTTCCTCCATTTACCACTTCCCTCATTCTCTCTTTTTAGAATCTTCTCCATGATTCTAAGTTCTAAACCTCTTCCATGGGTTAGGATCTCTTTAGGATTTCTGAAAACCCAAAGCATCCCTCACAAACAGAATGACATAATTTGCTTCAATGTTCCTCCAAATGTTTTATAATTGTCATGGTGTAATGTAGTGGAACAGGAAAATGAAAAAAAAAAAAATTGGCTTTGCAGCCAGGTGGAACTGGATGGAATCCTCACTCTGCCACTTACTAATCTAGGTGGGCTCTCTGAGCTTCACTCTGTTCATTGGTGCAATACTCTGGGGGCAGCTCATACCCACAAACCTCCAACAGCTGAGATGACTGCGGAGGGCAAAGAAACATGCTGCCTGCAGGCCTCACCTCACAGGGCTGAGGAGGTCATCTCTCTGTGCCTGCAGCATGAGGAATAGCAAGAAGCTGGTCCGAGCTGACTCCGTCACTGAGCTGCCAGCCCCCAGGAGGCTGAGGTGGAAATGCTCCCCAGTAATTCAAGGTTTCTTAGCCTCTTCAGCAGAAAAACTTCAACGGTAAGGAAAAGCCCAACTCTCCTTTGGAGTGTTGCCCTGGGGGTCACCGGTGTCCTCCTTCCCACCCTGGCTGCTGAGACTCCCTGAAAGGTTCCAGAGACCCCAGTTCCTCCACTCCCCATGACTTCATGGAAATGTAGTCAAATTAAAGGGGTTATAACTCTAGGGGAAATAACCTTGCTGAAGGATCCATCATTTCCATAAAATGCAAACATGGACCTATTTTTTTCAAGGGTTTCACCTGACTGAGCACAGTCAAGAAGGGAAAATCATCCTGTTTAGGGGGAGTAATAAACAACTGGTTTGAATAGGTCATTTGAATCCAAGCTATTTCAATTTGCTTGAATTTTCAATGCATCTTGACAAGGAAGGTTTTATTCTGAAGAGCAGTTTAGGCCCTAACAGAACCTGGGCAGAGGGACAAGGACCCCTAACAGGACCCAGGTAGGGGGGCCAGAGATGGGCATGGGCCCCTCTTGGGGAGCACAGAATTGTCAGTGGCAAGGTGTGAGGGGAGCTATAGGCTGACAACTGAGTCTGGGTCTTGGTTGTTCATTCTCTCATTCAGTAAGTGAGCATGAGTGCATTCATTCATTCATTCAGCAAATGTGTGCAAAGCTCTAGTTTGTGCCAGGCCGGTGGTAAGGCTCTGAGAACAAAGAAATGAATGTGACATGAGGCCTGCCTTCCAGACTTTAGTGGAGGAAGTGAATCCCCAGAGCAAAAATGTGTGATGCATTAAGTACCAAACTCAGACAAAGGCATACAGACATGAACCCACAGAGGACACAAGAGCTGAATTCTGCCAGGACAATAAGGGAGGGCTTTGCCAAGATGGGCCTTGAGGGATGCAGAGGAATTTGTGTTTCAGGTAGCTGGGGGAGGAGGGTTCATAAAAGATCCAGACTACTGTGGAGACCAGCAAGTGGGAGAATGGTCAGAGCTGGAAACACTAAAGGGAAGCTAGGGCCACATTGTGAAGAGCTTTATTCTCCTTATGTCACAGGACCTGGAAGCTGTGAGGAGCCCTGGCAGATTTTGTACAAAGGGTTCCAGGGAGCCAGGAAGGAGACTGTGGGAATGGGGTAGGGGAGCTGGATAGAGTGTGGCTAGGCTTGAGACTAAGCGCAGGGAGGACAAGTCCCCTGCAAGCTGCTGTGGAGACTGGCTTTTGTGGAGGAGTGGCCTTAGGTGATCATCGATAAGGTGGTGTCCATATCTCAAGCACATGCAGCTGTTTGGGGATAAGCAGGCCACTAGGAGGGTGAGTTCCTTGCTGAGCCCTGGGAAGAAGGAACCTGCACACTTTTAGGGGTTTGACCAGGTTCCACTTGATCCCAAGGCCCCCAGCTCCTCTTTCTGGAAGATGGGGAAGTAGGAGGGAAAGGGTGGGGTCCAAGTTGGCAGAGTTTGAGCAAAAGGTTTCCGGAGGGCTGTGGTGACTCTGTGCTTAGCCTGTGTGGAGGCAGTGAGTCAACAGGCCAGACTGGAGGCAGTGAGTCAATGGGCCAGACAGGCCCACTGGAACTGGTTCTCTGACTTCTGCTGAGTCCCCAGAGCCTACCATGGCCCCACAAGAGCTGAAGTCCTGTGAGGCAGGAGAAATAATTCAAGGAAAGGCAGTCAGGGAGTGTCAAGTCCTGAGGGAGTGAGTGTGTGAGTGGGGGCCCAGGTTGCTCTCCCTAGACTCTGATTTTACATATGACTGGTGGATGGATGGTGTGGACCTTGTTGGACATTGCTCCAGGGGGCAGTCATCCCAGACCCCAAGCTCATTTTGAAGGAGGAGACTGGTCATTATTGGGGCACTCAAGGGTCTCAGTGTAGACTCAGGGAATCTTCCTGATACTCTTATAATGGCTCCTGGGCAGCAAAGACCTGAGCCTGTCATGGCAGCCAAAATAGCAGTATCTGAGTAAAATGGACTTTTAGTTACTGGCAAGCAGCCTTCACTGTGGTGCTGAGCAGCCAGGCCCCACACCTTTCTTTCCAAAGCACAGGAATGAGTCTCAGTGAGGAGATGCTACTTGTAGCCATCTGAGAAGTGGGCTTTCCCTAGACAGAGAGGGTTTGTGGATCTGGCAGGATGGCCAGGATGCAAAAAAACAAAAACAAAAACAAAAACCCACAAGGATGCTGGACACACCTTCCCAAACAGTTCAAATGAGTGATCTCTCTCAGGTTCATTTCTGTGAGCAGCAGGATTTTACAACTGTGTTTGTTAGCAGTGTTTTCCCTGCCCATGCAAATGTATGTTTTGCCTCCATGTCCCTCCCTGCAGCTAAGCCCACCTTCCTCCAGCCCCAGAGCTGGGCCACCAGCCTGCCCAGTCACACCTCATCTTCAGCTCAGAGTAACCTTGGTCCAGTACACCCTCTGCCACTTGCATATGTCAAGGACTGTCTCTGACACACTGATCCATTTCTGGAGCACAGGGACTGTCCTGAACTTCTGGGATGGTAGGACATAGACCAAGCTCAAGAAATTTGGTTAGATTCTGTGATCTGGGCATTCTATTTTGCATGAAATAAAAGATCTTTTTTCCCCTCCCCCATAGAACAGTAAAGAATCTTGACTTCATTGTTTACAAGTTTGACAACTACGGGAAGACATTCATTAAGAAGCAGAAAAGCAGTCCCGATGCATTTATTCAGGTGGCCCTCCAACTGGCCTTCTACAGGTAAGCAAAACCTGCCCAGAAGGGCTAAATGATAAGCTGCTCTAGACTCTAGAGTCTAGTAGTACCCTGGAGGTACTACTAGAGACCTTCTATGGGCTTAGAGGATGGGAGGATAATCAGGGCAGACTGCTTGATAGGAGGTGTCACCTAACTGGGTTGCAATATATAAAACCTTTTCAGAAAAGACAAAGAAGGATGTTATAGTCAGTCACTTGCCTGAGTGATGGCCCAGGGGCACAGAGCACAAAGAGCAGGAACAAAGCTAACCAAAGCCAGGGAGGTGATGGGGACATAAGATTGAGAAGATGTTCCTCCTCCAGATCCCATCCAGTCCACCTGGGCCTCTGGAGTTGTGATGTGACCTCCCATTATTCTGGCCTCAATAATGAAATAGAACTAGCATCCCTCAGTGGATCAAGTCAAAGATTTTACATCCCCCCTTCATTTGTCCCTATCTTTCACCTCCCACCATGTCAGTTATTTTCCCTGTCTCTTTGCCCTCACTTCCATTTCTCCCTCTACCACCATCAGCCCCTCCCAAGCCCATGCCATCTCATGCTCGGTCAGTTGCAACATGCTTCCTGGGGATCTCTGCCTCCAACCTTACCCACTATATCCTATCTTCATAAAGTATGAACTTGGAAATATGAAAATCAGATTCTATCATTTACCTCCTTGAACCTTTCCAATGGCTTCCCACCATACTTAGAACAAAGTCCAGACTTAGAGAGGCTCCCTGTTCTCATCTGAGGTCCTCCCCAAATCTCTTTCCCACCTCTACATCTTTCCTCTGATAGGTGCCTATTCACCTGTAACCACCACTCTTGACCTGCCAGCTGCTTCCCACCGCTCAGGTGTCAGTCCTCAGAGGACCTTGCTGCCCAGCTCTCTGTCATACAACTGTGCTCTTTTTCTCTCATGGCAATTGTTTTTCTTCTTTTTTTTCTCTGTGTGAATTTATATTTTTATATTTTCTTTTTTAAGTTTTTTTTTCACTTTTTTATTTTAATTATTGTTTAAGTACAATTTTCTACCTTTTACTCCCATCCCAGCCCACCCACCCAGCCCTCCCCACTTCCCTCCCATTTCCACTCCCACCCCTAGTTTTGGTCCATGTGTCCTTTGTACTTGTTCCTGTAAACCCTTCCCATTCTCCCCTGAAATTCCCTCCCCTCTCCCCTCTGGTCACTGTCAGCCTGTTCTCTATTTCAGTGTCTTTGGTTATATTTTGCTTTGTTTTTTGTTATGTTGATTTGGTTCCACTTAAAGGTGAGATCATATGGTATTTGTCTTTCACCACTTGGCTTATTTCACTTAGCATAATGCTTTCCAGTTCCATACATGCTGTCGCAAAAGGAAGGAGCCCCTTCTTTCTTTCTGCTGCATAGAATTCTGTTGTGTAAATGGACCATAGTTTTTTGATCTATTCATTTACTGATGGGCACCTAGGTTGCTTCCAGCACTTAGCTATTATACATTGTGCTGCTATGAACATTGGGGTGCATAGGTTCTTTTGGATTTGTGTTTCAGGGTTCTTAGGATATAGTCCCAGCAGTGGAATTGCTGGGTCAAAAGGCAGTTCCATTTTTAGTTTTCTGAGGAAGTTCCATACTGTTTTCCACAGTGGTTGTACCAGTCTGCAGTCCCACCAACAGTGTACTGGGGTCCCCTTTTTCCCACAACCTCTCCAACACTTGTTTGCTGCTTTGTTTATGATGGCCATTCTGACTGGTGTGAAGTGGTATCTCATTGTGGTTTTAATTTGCATCTCTCTGATAGCTAGCCATATTGAACATTTTTTCATGTGTCTCTGTATCCTCTGTGTATCCTCCTTGGAGAAGTGTCTGTTCAAGTCCTTTGCCCATTTTTTAATTGGGTTGCTTGTCTTCTTAGAGTGCAGTCATGTAAGTTCTTGTATATTTTGGAGATTAAGCCCTTGTCTGAGGTATCATTGGCAAATATGTTTTCCCATACAGTTGGGTCTCTTTTGATTTTAATACTGTTTTCTTTAGCCTTGCAGAAACTTTTTATTTTGATGAAATGTCATTTGTTTATTCTTTCCTTTATGTCCCTTGCTCTAAGGGACATGTCAGTAAAAATGTTTCTGCGTGAAATATCTGGATTTTCCTGCCTATGTTCTCTAGGATTTTAATGGTGTCTCGGTTTATATTTAAATCTTTTCTCCACCTTGAATTTATTTTTGTGTATGGTGTAAGTCGGTGCTCAAGTTTCATTTTTTTTTTGCACATAGCTGTCCAGTTCTCCCAGCACCATTTGTTGAAGAGGCTATTGTTTCTCCATTTTATGTTGCTGCCCCCTTTGTCAAATATTACTTGACCATAGAGGCTTGGGTTTATTTCTGGGCTCTCTGTTCAGTTCCATTGGTCCATGTGCCTGTTTTTATGCCAATACCAGGCTGTTTTGATTACAGTGGCCTTGTAATACAGTTTAATATCAGGTATTGTGATCTCTCCTACTTTAGTCTTCTTTCTCAAAATTGCAGCAGCTGTGCGAGGTCATTTATGGTTCCATATAAATTTTTGAAGTGTTTGTTCTATGTCTGTGAAATATGCCATTTTTTACTTTAATAGGTATTGCATTGAATGTGTAAATTGCTTTGGGTAGTATGGACATTTTGATGATGTTAATTCATCTGATCCATGAACACTGTGTATGTTTCCATTTGTTTGTGTCTTCCTTGATTTATTTCTTCAGTGTTATGTAGTTTTCTGAACACAGGTCTTTTACCTCCTTGGTTAGGTTTATTCCTAGGTGTTTTTTTCCTTTTGCTATATCGAATGGATTTTTTTTTCTTGATTTCTGCTTCTGCTGTTTCATTGTTGGTATTTAAAAATGCCTATTATTTCTGGATATTGACTTTGTATCCTGCTGTTTTCATGACAATTATTTTTTTATGTGAACTACATTGTTCACTGATTTCTCAACTTTGTTTTCTGGACCATCTCTCCCAAGCATGACATTCTGGGTACCTTGCATGGCTGGCACAGAGCAGGCATCAGGTACTAAGTCAAACATGAGAAGAGACCATAAGAGTGTTAGCTTGGGGTGGCAGTCAGGTCTGTGATTTAGAAAACCTCTATAGTTGTAGGAAGTAATGGTTGAAGTTTAAGTAGGGCACCTGACTCAACTTTTATAGAACACTAAAACTAACATACAAAACAAAGTAGATCTTCCTCAAGATAGGACTGGCTTCAGTTGGCTCCAGAATTCCAGAAGCAACTGCTCAAAAACTGGCATGGCTGGAAAATGGCAGTTGTCCCACCAGATCTGCTTTCAGTTTGCAACACCCAGGAAAACAGGAAGTGGTCTTCTCTAAAGCTGGAGCAAGGAAGTCTCACTAATATGCAGACAACATCCCTGCAGACGCAGTGTCCTGATCCTAGTGGCTGTAACTCATGGCGAAGGGAGCAGCCACTCTGAGCATCTGTGTTGTTACAACTCATTGGTAAAGTCTGATGTCATCCTGCATCACTGGTACACAGAGACCTTGCCAGCACAGAACCATAGCAGGACCTGGTGTCTGGAACTGCAGTCATTGTCATTCTGATACTCAGGTATCAATGGGCTGAAATAGGCCATGAGGTCAGGTCCCTGCTGGAGCTATGACTGGGGACTCTACTCAATGAGCACTTCAGAGCTTCAGATCCAAAGCTAAGAGGAACCTACATAGAGCACCCTCTCCTCACATGATCTTTGCTGTCACTGGACATGGCCAGAAATGGTTGTGGCCAGATGATCTCCAACCTCAATGAAAAGCTAAAACATGACCTGCTTCCCATGGAGAACATTCTTCACAGTCTAAGCTTTAATACATTTTTTAAAATCTGCATCTAGATTCAGCAAAACACTGGAAGCTGCCTCAGTTGAGGTTGGTTAATTGCCAGCCAGTGATGGCATCTATTTTCGTGCTTGGCAGAGCATTTGCCTCCAGGGGCCACAGAAATATGAGAAATGAGCTCCCTGCCTGTGTCCTGGGAAAATGAGATATAAGTGTAATAGAAGTTTATTCACTTGCTCACCAAGCAATACAGAACCAGGCTGAATCAGACTTGGCCTTCTACCCTCCTGGAGCTAACCCAGTGTGACACAGATATGCCCTGAGGAGGCTGTGACTTACTCTGTGATTTTGGGTTGTCACCGCTATTCTCTGACTTCTGTGTCTTTCCTTTCTTTCAACCCCAACATCAAGGACTTTACTGACTGGTAAACAAAGGTGTGCACCAGCCAGGTACACAAGCCTAGAGGTACTCACTTGGGGTACACAAGCCTAGGGGTACTCACGTGCTTAAGGAGGAGACAGTGGCAGGGGCAGTGGCTGCAACTGTTCCCAGCTTTAAGGAGGAGAGGCACAGCCATAGTGCCCATGGGTCTGTTGGAAGCTCAGCCACCCCTAGACTTTGCAACAGTTTACTCCAGTGAGCACTGAGGCCCTTTCCTCCCTCCATCCATAGTTCATGTTTGACTTATTTTAAATAGAACAGGATTCTGTCAAGGGTGTGAATGATTAATTGTACAATTATTCCATTCTGTGCCATTAATCAAACATTTATCAGGTCTTGTAGAAAATTCTAGGTTTCCCACCAGATTGGGATTTTTTTTTAAAGCAACGAGTCACTTCTTTATTTTATATCTTTGTAGTATCACCAGTATATAGAAAGATACATAGCTCTTCATATTAGACTCCTTGATATTCATCTTTGGGAAACTGCCTCTAAAATTCTATTAAGGTTAAAATGAAATACTATGCCAAGTAAAGTCAGGACTGTAAAAATAAACCCAGCTGGACTATTATTCTCTCAGCATTTCAGAATACCCAAGAATGCATCACTATTTGCTATTCATCCATCACTTGTGCAGGCTCCATCTCAGACTCACACCCACCTATGAGAGTGCATCCATTCGCCGGTTCCAGGAGGGACGGGTAGACAACATTCGATCAGCCACTCCAGAGGCACTGAGCTTTGTGAAAGCCATCACTGACCACAAGGCTGCTCTGACAGTAAGTCTTACTCCATCTGAGAAATCTCAAGGAGGCCACTGGTCTGCTTGACTCTGTGACAGTTAGCTCCTTTGACCTGTTTGTCACTGAGCAGCCTCTTAAAACTCCATCTGCTTAGTGTCTGCCATCTGAGACATCTATCTGGTTTGTTTCCAGGATTCGGAGAAGCTGCTGCTTCTGAAGGATGCTATCCGAGCCCAGACCGAGTACACAGTCATGGTAAGTGTTAAGGCACCTCCGTGCTTGAGCTCATACTGTGGGCTGGGCCAGAACTGGGTCCACCAGAGCAGGACCACCACCCAAGCTGGGTAAGAGCCATCAACTGTGCAGCAACTTAGCAAGGCCCACCTGCCTTTTAGAGTCTCCTTCTTATTTTTAGAACCTAGATAACACACCTCTCCTGCTTTCTACATGGATTTTACAAGAATACAATGAATGGTCTTTGAAACAACAACAATAATTGTACCAAATACACATAGCAATTTCTACTTTATACTACAAGAGAAGTAAAATGTGAGGGATTGCACCTAGGCTTGCCAAACTGTAGTGCTTGTACACCTCACACAATCATAGATGAAGCAGTGTTTATTCCCACCAAGGGAATGAATACTCATTTTGCCTTCTGATTCTTCATGTTTTTTATACAGCTTGTAAATAAAAAGTCTTTTCTGAAAATTAATAGTGACATCAAAATTGTAAGGAAAATATTTCCCTAGTTTAGGGAAATAATTTACTTTCTAACACTGCAAGCCAGCATACAAACAACAGAGAATAAGCTATTACTGGGGCTAGTGATCAATATATTAATTACAAATCATTCTCCTACAGTCTTTAGAAAGAAAAGTTCACCAGATTTTAGTCTATGTAGTTGAAAGCAAGTACAATGCATATTTGGGTTTTAGAACTAGTCAATGTAGACTTTCCTCTAATTCACTATGTTCTCTAATATAGGTCTCTAATTCTGAAGAGTAAAGTGTTTGTTCTGTTTGGGGAAAATCAAGCTTACTCTCAAAAATACTCTCAATGGGTATTTTTTGGTTTTCTGCTTTATGCCAGATAAACTGCTGAGAGTTAGGAAATAAACAATGTAGTCAATAAGCCCATCATTGGGAGTTTACTGTGTAGTTAGGAGGAGAGACCCTTAAATGATAAATCCAATCCCATGTGAAAGGACTCCTCAAGAAGTGGCAGAGAGCATGGAGAAACTGCTCATTCTTCTGCTTGGGAAAGCTAAGACAACTTCATGGAGGAAATGGTGCTTAATGAGACATGAAGGATGAGGAAGTACTTGTAACAGACATAGAAGCAAAGGATGGCTCCAGAAGGCAAGAGCATGTCCAAAGACAAAGTCTTGAGACATTGCAGGAAAAGCAAGTAGTTCGATATGTGCAAAGAACAGAGGAATACCCTGATTGGTGTGGTTCAGTGGATTGAGTGCAGGTCTGTTAACCAAAGGGTCACTGGTTTGATTCCTAGTTAGGGCACATACCTGGGTCGTGTGCCAGGTCCCCAGTAGAGGGAGCACAAGAGGCAACCACACGTTAATGTTTCTTTCCATCTCTTCCTCCCTCCCTTCCTCTCTAAAAAGTAATAAATAAGTGAATGAACAGAGGAGCAAGAGAGGTCATGATTTTGGATTTTCCTGTCACAAAGCTACTCTGATGAGGTAGAAGGAGTAGTTGGAGCATGGAGTGGTCTGCCAAGAGGTAGCAATACTGATTATGTACAAGAACCTATACATATTTAGAAAGAGCTGGTATAAGGACTGAAGTAGACCAGGGATGGAGGCTGAAAAAGAAGCACATACTCTTGATTAAATATGGTGGCTTGAACACAAGGGTTAACTGTCACTCCCTCTAAAATGGTCACAAATATCAGCAAAGGGATTTCAAAAATTTTCTATCCTAACCTGAGGGCATTTTTTGTTGCTTTTAGAGAGAAAGAGAGAGAGAGAGAGAGAGAGAGAGAGAGAGAGAGAGAGAGAGAAATATTGATGCAAGAGAGAAGCATCGATTGCTTGCTTTCCATGTGCCCGAACTGGGGATTGTACACACCTGGACTGGAGATTGAACCCACAACCTTTCAGTATGAGATGACACTCCAACCAACTGAGCCACACAAGCCAGGCCAGCAAAGGAATTTCTTAAGTCGCAAATACACTAGGAAAAAGAGAATAGAAAAGGAGGTGACAGCAAACTTTCAGATCTGAAAAGTAAAATAGGTGACAACTAATTTAGCAGATCTGAGGAAGCTAAAACCCAAGCAAATCATGAGGGAGGTTCAGAAGGCTAATGAACTACATTGTAGGACCTCAGACATTGGAGGGTCCCACCACAAGTAGGGATGCACCCAGCTAAGATGGACACATAGGTAGATATACTTTGCTGCCTTGCACAAACAAAATAAGGACAACAACAAATTTAAAAACAAAAAAACAACAACAACTGCCAGAAAATCAAACTGTATGGAAGCCCAACAACCAAGGAAGTAAAGAAGAAATATTCATATGTGCTGGTAGAAAGGGTAGAGATGGGCAGCAGGGGTGGAGAGGATGCTTGGCAAGGTGGCAGTTGGAGGACTATGTGGGCAAGGTGGTTGCTGGTGGTCTCACATTTGTGTGCAGATAAACTTGGAGGAACAACTGGGAAGAAAGATAGACTGTGCAACCCAGAGTTCCAGTGTGGGAAAAGAAAACCTCGAAACCTCTGGCTCTAAAAACTTGTGGGGATTGCAGCAGTGGGAGAAACTCCCAGCCTCATAGGAGAGTTCATTGGAGAGACCCATAGGGTCCTAGAATTTACACAAGCTCATTCACCTTGGAATCAGCACCATAAGGGCCCCATTTGCTTCTGGACAGTAGAGGAAGTCACTAAAAGCTGGCAGAGAGCTGAGAAAGTGGCATTGTTCCCTTTGACCTTCCCCACACATACAGTGCCACAATGCAGTGACACTGGCTGTCCTGCCCAGGTGAATATCTAAGGCTCTGCCCCTTACAATGTATCAGACTTGCAGAGACAAAGAGATATGGCCCAAATGAAAGAACAGATCAAAACTCCAGAAAAAACAACTAAGCGGCAAAGAGATAGCCAACAACCTATCAGATGCAGACTTCAAAACACTAGTAATCAGGATGTTCACAGAGATGGTTGAGTATGGTCACAAAATAGAGGAAAAGGTGAAGGCTATGCAAAGTGAAATAAAGAAAAATATACAGGGAACCAACAATGAGGGGAAGGAAACCAGAACTCAAATCAACCATTTGGAGCAAAAGGAAGAAATAAACTTTCATCGAGAACAGAATGAAGAAACAAGAATTCAAAAAAGTGAGAAAAGGCTGAGGAAACTCTGAGACAACTTTAAATGTTCCAACATCTGAATCATAGGGGTGCCCAAAGGAGAAGAGGAAGAGCAAGAAACTGAAAACTTATTTGAAAAAATAATGGAGAATTTTCCCAGTCTGGCAAAGGAAATAGACTTCCAGAAAGTCCAGGAAGCTAAGAGAGTCCCAAAGAAGTTGGACCCAAGGAAGCACACACCAAGGCAGGTCAAAATCACATTACCCAAGATTAAAGATAAGGAGAGACTCTTAAAAGCAGAAAGGGGAAGGGAAACAGTTACCCACAAAGGAGTTCCCATTAGACTATCAGCTGATTTCTCAAAAGAAACCTTGCAGGCAAGAAAGCGCTGGAATGAAGTATTTGAGGTCATGAAAGGCAAGGATCCCCATCCAAAATTACTCTACCCCACAAAGCTATCATTTAGAATTGAAGGTTTAGAATTGAAAGTGCTTCCCAGATAAGGTCAAGTTAAAGGAGTTCATCATCACCCTGCCCTTATTGTATGAAATGTTAAAGGCACTTCTCTAAGAAAAAGAAGAAGATCAAAACAATGAACTGTAAAATGACAACAAACAACTATCAACAACTGAACCTAAAAAAACAACAACAATAAGCAAACAACTAGAGCAGGAACAGTATCACAGAAATGGAGATCACATGGAGGGTTATCAAAGAGAGGGGTGGGGGGAGAATAGGGGAAAAGGAACAGGGAATAAGAAGCATAAATAATAGGTACAAAATAGACAGGGTAAGAATAGTATAGGAAATGTAGAAGCCAAAGAACTTATATGTACGACCTGTGTACATGAGCTAAGGTGGGGGAAATTCTGGTGGGAGGCAGGGTGCATGGTGGAGAGGGGAATAAAGGTGAGAAAAAAAATGGGACAATTGTAATAGCATAATCAGTAAAATATACTTTTAAAAAAGTAGGGGTTCATGTGGTGCTGAAGAGGATTGATTGATGATTTATATAAGAAACAGACTTCCAGTTTCCCTCCACTACACCACGCATCCAGGCTAGTACCTTCCTCTTCCCCAAGGGTAAACTAGAAGCTTATGTTCTGGAGAGGCCAAATAAGTACTCTACATTTGAGGACACCAGGTACATCTGAGGGAATGGATATTTTCCCTAAAATAAAGGATTAATCAAAGTTGGTTTACCTAATAATAAACCCTCCAGCCTTTCAGCTCCAGGTACACTGCTAACCACTTTTATTACCACCTCTCCCCAAGCAGGAGATTAAAGGGTTTCTATGTGGTAAAACTGATCTGGCCAAGAGAATAGAGACACAGATACTGACAGTGGGGGTCCCAATGAAAAACCCAGCTAGCTCACTTCACAGGAAAGTCCACCAGTTGACAAACATATTCTCACTCTTCTACTCATATTTTCAGTGCTTTATTCTTAAGTATAAATAGATGGCCATAAATCATCATACATTGAGGAGAGCTGCTAACACAAAAAATTAAAACCAGTACAAACAATTTTGTGTAATTTTAAAAGTAACTTAAAACACAAATTGAATGAAAACAACTCAGGAAACATGATTCATTAAAACTATAAGTGAAATCCTCTGAAAGATAAGTGATGTTATTGTATTCATAAATAAAAATAAAATTTTATTTCTTTTTCAAGAAATAAAATTATCTCAGAGAAAATATGGTGGAAATGTAATCAGACTTCTCAACAGCATCACTGGAAGGTGGAATATGGTGGAGCAATGCTTTCAAATTCTAAAGGATGCATAATTTTTAACACATATTCCATACCCAGCCAAACTATCACCAAGTTTGAAAAAAGAATAAGGATATTTTCAGGCAGATAAGATTTCAAAATTTTTACTTATTTGGCTCTGTTTCTTGTAAAGCTATTGGAGGATGTAGACCACTAAAGTAAGAATAAAACAAAAAAGAAAAATAAAAGTTAGAGGATCCAAAAATAAGAAGATCAATACAAGAGGTAGAGAAAGAGGATGATAGTAAAGGGAGATTCCAAGTCGGCAACTGTTCAGCAGTCCATAGAAGAGCAAGAATTGAGAAGAGAAATGAACCTGATAATTTTCAGTATAAAACTTTTGGCTGAGCATTTAGGAATCAACTAGTTATAGACATATAGAAAGCTCAGCAAGTAGGAAAAATTGTAATTTAAAAGTTGTCAATTCTAGGGAAAACAAAAAAAAGTTGAGTAAGAAAGGCAATCTCATCATAATACACTAAGGACTCATCTGTGAATAATTGCATAATTACAATCATGTAAACACTGAATGTTGATCAAGCAACAAAGAGTTAAAATGTAACTATTGGGAAGGTGGGAGAGTGCAAGTATACTGGGGAAGCAGGGGTACCAAAGAGTCAAAGTTCATCTTCTATCATAAGATTATAGGTACAACAAAAAGTGCAGTAATGACTATCAAAGCATGTTATTTAGAAGTAAGAAAGTATATGTTGGAAGTGTTCTGGGTGGTTGCCTCTGTGGAGTGGGAATCAGTGCTGGTAAGGTGACATAAACCTTTGGTTTATTTGGGTTTTTAAACTATATAAATAGATAACTTTGATAATTAAATGTTTATGGAAAAAATGTAGAAAACTATTCTCCAAAGCATTGCCATAGGGTTATTTTGTGTTAACTGTTTTAAGTTGATGGGGACAGCTAAAAAAATAGTTAGAGTATGGGGAGAGGAGAGCTATGACGATGCTTTATAAGTAAATCTGGTGCTTGGTTGACCATGAAGGGTAAGGGACAAGGGAAAGGATCAAGGAAACCTGCAAATATCTAGCAAATATATTTGGTAGTGGTAATAGAGAAGGGAAATTACACTGAAGGAGCAAATGTCGTCCAGACCCCCATCACATTTTTTCACAGCACCATATGGTTTCCTCCATAGCACTTACCTCAGTTTTGATCACAAGTTTATTTGAATGGTTGGTTAATATCTGCCTCCCACCATACACAAGGCTCCAGTGAGGGTTGATCTAGGACTGCTTTGTTCTCTGTTGTTTTTCCAGTGCCCACCAACATCAGGCACATAGTGGGCATTCAATTAAGATTGATGATGTATCGTTTTACTCATTACTACTCATGGCTCTAATCCAAACAATCTGTTAAACTAATGCAAGTTGCCACATTGTCAGTTCAGAGAGGGTGAAAACAGAGGTGCATTGGCTTCTTCTACAGATCCACAGTAATCAGCAATTAAACAGAGTTAACCAGAGAAATTAGAAGTGCACTCTTCTTCATAAATGGTCTCAGTTCTTCCCTTGTCCTAATGGGGCAAGGCTAAAGAGAACTGTGGTTGCCCTCACTGATGTGGCTCAGTCAGTTGGAGCATCATCCCGTACACTGAAAGGCTGTAGGTTTGATTCCCAGTCAGGGCATATACCAGGGTTGCAGGTTTGATCCCAGGTTGTGAGGCCAAGAGGCAACTAATCAATGTTTCCCTCTCACACTGATATTTCTCTCTCTCTCTTTTAAAAATGTCCTCAGGTTAAGATTAAAAAATAATAATAATAAAGTCAACTGTGGTTGTATAACATGCCTTTTCAGCCTATAATTAGGTGCATTTGGAGAGACTAGGGCGTCTAAGCCATCTTTATGCATTCGTTCCCAACTGAAAGACAATAGCTGTCAAAATCTCCAAATGTGCTTTGTAAATCTGAGCAAAGTTCACTCTGATGGAGGCTTCCTCATACGTGGGGCTTTAACAGTTGGGGAGGGGGGCACCCCACAACAGTTACAACTGCCCTGAGGGTGACCCAGAGGTTATCACTGTAGGCCATAGGTGGACCCCATGCCTGTATCAGCCCCCCAAAAGTTGTCCCAAATACACATGTAATCCAAGCAAAACCAGCATGTGTCCTATAGATGCAGCCTAAAGCGGGAAAGATGTAAAATATGTGCCCTGACCCATGGCCCCACTTTCAGCCATACCACCACACTGAGTGCCTCCTACATAGAGATTCTGGAGCTCCCATTGCTATTATTTTGTCCTTTGATGATAGCTTGTGATAAAAAGGAAAAAAACCTTTCTCCATTTAAAGAGCTTTTCCCTTGAAAATATCAGCTGGACCTCTGCTAAGATGTCTATTTTCTTTCTGAAAATGATTTCTTAGATTTTGAATCCAGTTGAATTGATTTTGAGCTTGTGAAATAGTGGCCAAGATTCAGGAACAGATTTAACACCCTCTATCCTCATTCCTAGGGCTTTGGCTGGAGGATCAAGTGTTGGTTGTGGTAAGAGTCTGCCCAGTGGCAGCCTAGGGCACCCCTTACCATGTTTGTGTAGGGCTTGGCAGTCCCTGGGCCCAGCATTTGTCCTTCTCCCCAGACTCCTTCACTATCTGAGAAGGTACTGAGGATGGCCCAGCAACTCTGCTCCTTTCACTTATAGCCTTAAGTGGTCATACATGGTACACATCAGTAGTGACCATGGGAGGGACTCATGTTAGAATGAAGCTAGATCTGGGCTCATCCTGTGCACATAACAAATGCACAAGGGCCTAAGGAGCAGGGCCACATGTTAAAGTGGTCAGTTCTGGGCTCCCTCCCATGCACACTGTCCACAGCAAGCACTGAGTAACCATGGTCACTGGAGTCACCATTAGCACTGTAAACTGGAGAGGAAGGCAGGAGGTATCAGGAGCCCACATCTTATTTACTATTCTTTGTTCCTTACTACCTAGGCCATAACAGGGATGGCTATTGACAACCACCTGCTGGGATTGCGGGAGCTGGCCCGGGAAATGTGCAAGGAGCTACCTGAGATATTCACGGATGAAACATACTTGATGAGCAATCAATTTGTCCTCTCTACCAGCCAGGTACATGTAGCCCTACTGTGGCCATCACCCAGGAAGCCACTTAGTGGAGCCAGTGGGCTTTCTGTAGAGCTCAGTGAATATAGCCCACTGGTTGGATTTCAGAAAGTCCTGTATCTACATCTCATGAGCTCTGTAATCTGCAAAATGACCTAAATGGCCAGAGAACTGGTTTTCATATTCTAATCACAGACATAACCTTTGTAGAGGTGGACAGGACAGGAAAGCACCCATCCTGGTGCCCTAACCATTATGCTTGCTCTCTTTCAATGTTACCTCTGAAGACTGACAGGCCTAGAATAAAGTCCTGACTCAACTATATGCGATGATGTAGCTAGAAAGCCCAGCCCAGTGCCTGGTATGACAGGGTCCTCCAAGTAGGCCACGGCCATTATAAGGGGCCAGTGACCAACAGTAGGTAATTGGCTGCCAGCCCAGCATCTCCTAACCAGCACCATAAGCTTGTTCTGTTGGAGGCCTACTGTCACAAAGACAGAATGAAATCCATTAGAGAAAGGCAGCAGTTTAGGAAAGAAAGTACCACTCCCTCCCTACCCCAATATGTCAGTTTCCTAAACTCCACCTCATCTGTGAAAGGCTGGACATGGGCAATAAAGGAACTCATAAAGTTGTGTTTGAGGATAAAAATCCTCTCAATAATTTGATTTTCTTATTACTGCAGTGAGCTGACAAACATGACTAAATGGGGGCAGAACACAACATAAATTCTTCAGGAAACCATCCATGGGCAAAAAGTGCTTTGGAATGGCTTTATGGCCTTTGGCTGTTGCGTGGCAAATTTATCTGACAATGAGGTGACTCTATTAGCAAGACTAGTGGTTTGTTCTGCCCTATTAAAACAACCAGTGTCATTTCTGAAGGCCCGAGTACACAGCACCAGAAACCTATGGGTTTAAAACAAACCTACCCGGCACCTGACCCAAAATGTGTTCTATTTTCTTCCTAAGACCAGCTAATAAAATTAATTGGAGTGCGGTGGTTTGGGGTTCTTTGTTTCAACTGGAAATGAACATTTATGACTTAAATGCCTTCAGAAACAATTTTCTGGGTTTGTGATCTGGATTACAAAATATTGGTGCTCTGAATTCAAAACATCAGGCATATAACTAAAACTCCAATTGATGGCAAACTTCGAAATACCCAGTGCCGGGTAATTGTGCATGACCAGACTGTGGGGAAAAAATCAGACCAGCCAGGCAATGCTGACAGTAATTAAGGATACGGGGAAAATTGACAGGGGAGACAGGCCAGATTTCCTCCAGTTCATAAATTACTCCCTCTGGAAAGACATTGAACCATTGGGTGTCACCAGGGTGCCATTTAGTAAATTACTCTGATTGCCTCAGTGCCTCAAATGACCCCCAGGTGAAGGAGAGACTCAGCTGAGACCCAGCAGCAGTTGAATTTGGGAGCTTCTGACTCCACAAGAAGAGCAGATTTCACACCAGGGAATGGCTTATGACCCTCTTCTCCTCATATGCAGTTAGATGGGTTTGTCATTATGACTCTGGGTGTGGCCATCTATGCTGAAGCAGTCAGTTGATTTGGTTAATTCAGTCAAATGCCCAGGTGGAAAATAGAGAAGCAAATACTCTATCGTGGCCCCCAGGTTGTTAGAACATATTTCATTCTGGCAGGCTCACACGTTGCATTTCAGAACAATCAGCTCCTGATCTGTCCTCTCCCGCAGGTACCCACAGCCATGGAGATGTTTTGCTGCTATGGACCAGTCGTGCCTGAAGGGTATGGTGCCTGCTACAACCCCCAGCCTGAAAGCATCCTTTTCTGCATCTCAAGCTTCCACAGCTGCAAAGAAACCTCTTCTCCCAAGTTTGCAAAAGCTGTGGAAGAAAGCCTGACTGAAATGAAAGACCTCTGCAGTCTGCCTCAGTCTGCTGCAGGCAAGCCACTGGTGACAAAAGAAAAAGCAACAAGGCCCAGACAGTGCCACCAACCTTGACTCCTGCCACTGCATATCACCTCCCCAAAACCAGCATTCTGCAGCTGCCAGCCCCTGCTGAACCCCTGCTTTCAACCCTCACCCTAGCTTTCTGCAGGTCCTCTGTCCCCATGGCCAAACACACAGACCAAAGGGGGGCATCACACAAAGTTGAGTGTCTGGAGGAAACTGTCTTTCATTAGGCATGGAATTATCATTGGTTGTAGAGCTGCCTTCTGGCCTGTGCACTGATAAAATTGGTGATAAGGAAATCAGATCAGCCTAGTTCAGAAGTGGCTGGGATGTATTGGGGAAAAACACACTGACTTCCCTTCACCACCTCGGAAGCTTAATGTTGGTATTTGCTTCCCCGAAAGGACCTAGCATGTCTAGGTCACATTTTTGGCCAACAGAAGAATAAATCACCTTATTAAGTGCAATGTACCTAATGAATCATGAGGAAAGAGGCTGACTCTAAGTCATTACCTCTTTTCTTTTGGGGAGGAGTAGGAGGATTTGTTTTTAGTTTCCAACAGTCTAATCATTCAAAGTGGCCTGTGCTGAGCCATACAGTTCTGTAAGCTCTTACTCACCTATACACACAGAACCCAAGTTAATTTATAATATGGTGACCTGGACCCACAAATGCATTTCACCTTTCACTTCCCAGGGACAGCTTTCAACTGAACTCATAAAATCTGATTTGGCTATACTGCAAAGGGAAAAAAAAAACCCAACTTGTCTGTCATTGCTCTGGAGTACTTGCTGCTCCCTGCTTCCCCAGGGGCCTCAGGGACAATCCCTGTTGAATAAACACTGTAGCCCGGGGCAAGCAGTGGAGATGGAGGGAGGACCAGCACACTTCCCCAAGGAACCTGCCACTTGTGTTTTTCTGGCTGCCTTCTTACTTCCCTTCACACAAAAAAAGTGCCCCATAGGTGACCTGCCTTTTAGAGGAGAGGAGAGAGGGTTGCATTGAGAGTTTTCTGTTGTTGTTGATTTGTTTTATTTATCTTTAAGAGATGCTTTTAAGAAAACTGTTGTGATGTTAATTTCAGGAAATTATCTCAGTGGCCCAAGCAGGACATCCTTAGACAGATGGGTGGGTTTCTTTATATGAGGGATGTTGTCCAGGGATTAGGACTTAAACCTATATGGAGGAGCCCAGAGCTGGACTCTCCTATGGCCTAAGGGGCTGAGGAATAGCTGGCCAGGAGAGAGTACAGCCACATCCAGAGCCACCCCTGATGGAGGGCAGACAGTTCACAGAGCCATAGTTGGAATTGTCCTGAGAGGCTGTGATCATAGAGGAGGTCTTCCCACTGGGGCATGTTTTTATGGGAAACTTAAAGGACAAAAGAGTAGGAAAGCAGCCAGAAAAACCAAATAGCACATAGCTGAGGCCACCTCTCTCTGACCAGAGGAACTGCAGAGTTCAGCTCTCATCACTTCAGGTTCCTGGGTGGGAGTGGGGGAGTCCTGAAAAAGTCATCCCCACTCCTGCCCCACCCCCACCCATCCTGCTGTGCTCTGTGACATTGTGAGCACTCCACTCTGGCCCAGGGACTCTGCACCTGTCCCTTCATTGGGTCACTGTGTATGCTGTCTGCCTTTGACCTGTTTTGAAGCAGGCAGGGTAGAGATGGGAGCAGGCATTTTGACCTTTTCTTAGCTCTTCAAAAGTCCCAAGCAGTCAATTCCTTGAGACCCTAGTTTTAGATTGTGGACTTCTATTGAATAACCCTGGAGATTCCAGCACTGCCCATCAAAGTCATTGGTCTGTAGGTCCTTGCTCTGGCTCTCAGACATCCATCTTCCTGTGCTACTTGGGAAGTGGCAGTCCAAGAATCTTGAGAATGTCTAGGAACTGCTGTCCACCTGATATAAGTTGACCCAAAGCCTCTTGTCTGTCCTCACCCAATGACCATAGTGCAGATCTGAGTTCTTTTCTGGTTTCCCTCCAGGGATTTCTGGGCAGGTAGAGAGCTCTGGATTTGGGGTCAGGGAGCCCTACTGACTTTGGCCAAGAGACTCATCAAATGGGGACAAGAATGTCCCAACCTTGTGAGGCTGTGAGGATTGCCTCACATATGTAAAGGCTTTGCACAAACAGATGGGCATTGGTGCCCACTGTCAGGATGTTGTTTCCCCAGTGGGCACCCTGGGAGTGGTCTTTATTACAAACACTTTATACCAATTTGACAGAACCAAACTCACATCTGCCATTTTATGAGTATAGGGAAAGGAAACTGACTCAGTATGTTCAGATATTAACCATGCATTATGAGGGCTTTGAGAAGTTTGATGGTGACATGTGGCAGGAGGGATACCTCCTCTCTTAGAGGAAGGGGCTGGAAGCTGGTCTTCCCCCTCCGTTCACAGGTGGGTGCACAGAATCTTTATGCAAAAGCAACACTGAGCCATGGCCATGGGCATCTCTGTGGGGACCCTAATAAAGGAGACAGAGATGGAAAGAGATGGAAAATTAAACTTGAGACAGTCATTTTGGGATAATGCTGCATAATAAAAATGTATGTGGCCACCTTACAATACTGCTATGTTGCCAAAATATATAGTTATTTGAGTTCTATTTTTATAAAATAGTTTCAGATTTATGGTGATATGTACATGAGCATTTATAGCCATTCCATTCTAAGTTATAGTTTTGTGCTTTAAAGAAATATATATATGACTAAAGAACTGTATATTAAAAACACTATATTCAAATTATTTAAAGACTGTAAGTCTGTATTCAATAAAAAGTAATGCCAAGAAAGATGGTGTTGGCCATTGTTTCTACCCAGAATTGCTATTAAAATTTTGGTATAAATTCTGTGATCTGGGTCAACAATTCATTTGCCTTTATCTGAGATGTGTTAGCAGCAGTAGGGAATGTCTTTAGATACAGGGACCAAAAGAGAAAGGTGAAGAAGAAACATTAAATCTCTAGTGTGTGGTACACCACCATGGGGTGGGGGTGAGGGGCAGAGAATCTGAACAGTTTATTGTAAGGTTGATAGAAAGCTGGGTGTAGATTTAGGTATCTCCATTTAAGCCTGCACAAACATGCACAGCAAGAATGGAGTGGAGGGAGAAGCACCAGACTCAGAGGTAGGATGCCTAAAATATGAACCCAGCTCTACCTCTAACTTAACCATGGACTTTTGGGATGTTATTTCACCTGTATAACCTTGAGTTTACTAATCTGTAAAATGTGGATGTTGATATCAGCACTACCCACTTCCAGGGTTGTGGTGAGATGACATAAGATGGGAATTTATGAAGACTTAGAAGGGCAGAAAACTGTACTTGAACAATGATTAAAATTAAAATTAAAAAAAGACTAAGGAAGTGATATTTAAAAAAACTAGCATTCTTATTGCAGGTTCCTAGATACCCGTGCACACAGGTTCCCTCAGTCAGCATGGCCAAAAGATCATTCCAAGTTGCAAGACTGGCTCCAAAGCCACAATGATCCACAGAACTAGAATGGAAATTCCTCCAAATAGAAACCAAATGCTTTTCAATCAGAGCCTAAAAAGAACCTCCAAATGTATGATTTGTGTGATTAGGATGTGGAAAAGGCATTATTCAAAAAGATAAGGGCTAAGAATGTTCCATGGGGAATGGAAGGGTTAGGAAGTTTCAGGATCTAAGTAATATGGGTTTGCTCTTATCACATATGAGGTCTGTCCAGAAAAAGTCCAGCCATTGTTAATATAATGAGAATGGTTTGCATGACATCAATAGAACCTGGTAGCCAAGGAGAGTGAACTGGAATGTGTGTGGGTAAACAATGACAACTTCACTATACTAGTCAGTGATGGTGGTAGACACTGTTGAGTGGGCATGTGTACTATGTGGCCATTCCATTCAAAATCAGTGAGTAGAGCAATAAATCTACACCAAATTTTGCATTAAGCTTGAACATTCCTCCATGGAAACTATTTGGATGACTCAGAAGGCTTTTGGGGATGATGCAATGAGTGCAACATAAATAAAGGTGTGACACAAATGCTTCAAAGGTGGTCAAAAATCTGTTGAAAGTGATCCATATTCTGGAAGCCCAACAAGTAGAATACCTGAGAATGTTGAACGTGTATGGGCTGCAATCAACAAAGATTGGCAACTAACAGTGCGATAACTAGAAGCTGATCTGGGGATTCCAAAAACTACTGTGTCTAAGAGTTTGGCACAAAATCTTGGCATGAAATTTGTCACGGCAAAATTTGTTCTGCATCTTCTGCTACCAGAGCAGAAGGAACATTATGCTGCAGCTGCTAATGACTTGATTCAACCCGCTACCAATGAACCAGATTTCCTCAAGAAGGTCATAACTAGAGATGAATTGTGGGTCTATGGCTACAATCTAGAAACAAAGTCCTAGTTATCACAATGGAGGTCACATGGTTCTGTACTCCCGAAGAAGGCATGGCAAAGTTGCAGCAAGACCAAGACCATGTTAACTGTGTTTTTGATTGGGAAGGTGTTGTCAATCATGAGTATGCCACTCCAGGCCAAACAATTAATGAATACTAGCTTAATGTTCTTAATCAGATGAGAGATGCAACATGACAAAAATGGCCTCAGATATAGGCAACTGGTCATTGGCAGCTTCAACATGACAACATACCTCTCATGCATCACATCTCATGCAGAGTTTTCTGGTGAAATATCAAATCACCCAGGTGACTGGGATTCACCCAGGAATCCAGGTGCCCCCTGCAGCTCAGATTTGGTGCCCTGCAACTTCTGGCTTTTCCCAAAACTGAAATCACCTTTGAAAGGGAAGAGATTTTAGACCATTGATGAGATTCAGGAAAATATGATGGAGCAGCTGGTGGCAATTCCAAAAAGGATTTTGTTAGAGTGTTTTGAACAGTGGAAGAGACACTGGGAGAACTGTGTGAGGTCCCAATATGCCTGGTTTCAAGGGGACTGAGGTCTCATTGTCCTATGTACAATGTTTCTTATATCTTCTTCAGTATATGTCTCTACTTTTCATATTACATGGTTGGATACTTTCTGGACAGGCCAAATCATGCTTGGCCCTGAAATGAGCAGATGTAGATAACAGAAGAATATGAACAGGCCACATACAAAATAATGCCATCCACTCCTTGTTGTCTCTGAAGATCCTGTGGGGTGGATGTTGGAACATTCAGGTAAAATTCAGGAAAGAGTCCCTCTTGGCTTCATAGAAGCCACCAGAAATTTCCAAATTACTCTTAAGCAGTTTTCCTTGAGGGAGGGGTGAGAATCAGTGCCTAGGATTTCCTTTATAAATTTAGCCAATTTCACCGATTTTGTTTCTGTAAGTTGTCCTTCTAAAGAGACCTCTTGAGTCGCAGGATGAACAATATGGCACCCCTGAGAAAAGCAGGCCTCACATCATGTAAGAGGAAATTTCTAAAAACTCTGTCCTTCCCTGTTTCCTAAACACCAGCTCTCTCCTTTTCTTCCCCTATTGCTTCTTCATCTTCTTGTGGGATTTTACTTTCTATTTCTGTACCTTAGCTGGTCTCTAATTTCATATATTAAAGGAGCAGAAAAATGGCAGGTTGAGCTGCTGCAGATGGATCCACTCCACCTATAAAAGACATACACACAGAGAGAAGATTCTTTTAAACCTATAGTTCAATTCAAGAAAAAATTCTCACATTCCAGAAAAAAAAGGATGTCCAAAACAGAGCAATGAGGAGGAGCTAAAGGTATATCCAACTTGACCAGTGGCTGACACACCTGAAAGTTAAAAAAGAAATGACTGCAGCCCATAATAGGTGGAAAGGGCAGCTAAATATCCCACACAAAACCAGAACCTCATAGAGGTGTCCCAACCCTGTAAACAGGACTAGAAAACTTCTTCCCATCAACCAGGGGAACATTAAGAGACCAAGTCATTCACTGAGAGCTGTAGACAATGGGGGGGGGGAGACATCAATGGGAAATTAAACTATACAGTTGTGTCATATGTGGATGTGCAGTGTGAATTAATACCACTTAATATAAAGCAGGAACTCCAAGCCAATAATTTTTTTAATTGCCTAGGTCAATAAGATCCAGAGGGTCTCAGAAGAAGCAAATGTAAAACCACTTTCCATAATCCCAACCATAGACACACCAGACACCTACAGAGGGAAAATACTCCATTAAAGATGAAATCACAGTAAAAAAATAAAAATGGCATAAGAAATCGCTCACAGGAGGGAAAGTAGCAGATAACCAAAAAGGAGAATTAACATCATAAACACTGGAGAGAATAGATTACTCAAAAAAAAAAGCTATAAAATAGATATGTTTAACATTAAAAATAAATAAAAATACAGGGAAGATACCTGTAGGAGTTAAGAAAGGAAAGGTTAGAGAAAATGGTGGGAGGGAGCACTATTCAAATGGAGAATGGCTAAGAATATTCCACATTCAAAAGAAATATGTCTTTCTAAAACTCATGACTCAAAGAAGAAATAATAATAAAAATTAAAATTTAGAGCAAAATGGTAATGAAGATACCACATATCAAAACCTCTGGGATACAACTAAAGTGAAGCCTTTAGGGAAATTTATAACTTACAATACTTACATCAGGAAATAAGACTGAAAACTGATGAGCTAACTGTAACTTAAATTTTTTTTAAAAAAGAAAAGAACCAAGGCCACGGTAATCAAAACAGCCTGGTATTGGCATAAGAACAGGCACATGGACCAATGGAACAGAACAGAGAGCCCAGAAATAAACCCAAGTCTCTACGGTCAATTGATATTTGATAAAGGAGGCAGCAACATAAAATGGAGTAAAAATAGTCTCTTCAACAAATGGTGCTGGGAGAACTGGACAGCAACATGCAAA